>JAULKM010068376.1:0-12039 GCA_032355605.1 Rubia tinctorum
TCGCTGTTGGGGGTTCAAATCAGTGCTGTAATTGAGAGGGGGCGGGGCGGGGCAGGGCTATGAGAATCAGTGACGGGGGTGGGGCTGTAGTGGTGGAGCGGAGGAGTGGTGACGGAGTGGGATTTAGTGGCGGAGAAGAGGTGAAGGAGTGATTGCGGAGAAGAGGTGGAGAAGTAGATGTGGAACAGTGGGGGTGGGGGTGGGTGTAGATGGTGCTGGACGCGCAGGGCGAAAATGGTGAGGCAATATGGGTGTTGAGGTGGTGAAGCGGCAAAACCCCAAATTACTGTTGACGGCGATGGTGGCGGGGTGGTGACAGCGGTGATTTTGGAGATGAAGAATAAGAACCCTATGAGTATTTTTGTCATTGATTTTTTAGTTTTAAAACTAGGGGAATTTTTATCTTTTTATATTAGTTCAATGCCTGAATAATTTTAGTCAACGCCGAAATAGTTCAATTTGGGTATATCGGCACAATTGATAAAAAAAACTTATGGTTAGAATTGCACATTCAATTTAAATGTAAGACACGAAATATACTACTTTCAATATTGGGAAAAGTGCAAAAATGTGGCTTAGTCATTTAAAAGTGCAGAAGTAACACAATCTTTTAGTCAAAATGTGCAATTTTACCCATTTGGCCAATTTTTTGGCTTTGACAGATGTAAGTTCGGCGTTGATTAATAATGAAAAGACATAAATACCCCTAGACTCAAAACTATAATTGTAATGAAAATTCTACCCCTTGGACTTCTTCTTCTTTAAACACACCATGGCCACCATCTGCCACTAGCGCTGCCGTAGTGCCTCCGTTGTCATGCCGCCATTGCCGGACCTCCATCTACCACCTACCATACAAAACCACCAGCCCCGCCACCCAGAAACCACCTCTTCCCAGCCACAACCTCTCCCTAGCCCAGAAACCCTAGCCTTTGCCTTAATCTGATCGGTCGTTAGCCCTGCCTCCCGGAACCACTCCACCCACCCAGACACCACTTTTCCCAAGCCCATAAACCCTAGCCTCAACCTCAATGTGCTCGCCTCCATCCCCTCAATCAGCTCTGTCGCACTCCCCGCACTCCTGGAACCACGCACTCACCCAGAAACCCTAACTTCACTCAAATCCCTCCCTTCGTCGACGTCACTCAAATCCCCTAAAAAACACCCCATTGCCACTACTACTATCCGCTCCATTGCTGATCCCACTGACCCCGCCTCCCAGAAAAATGCAATGCAACTTAGAACCCCTAACTCCGCTCGAATCCACTCAAATCGCAGACGGAAGGCGTCGGTGTCGGTGAAGGGAATACCGGGGTAGGGCCATTGCTGCCATTGGTTGAGCGATGGTGAAATAATGTCACCGGTGATGGTTGTCATGCAGAGGGAGATGGGATGAAAAAAAGGAGGGAGGCTGAGAGAGGTGAGGCTGAGTGAAGAAGAAATGAGGGGGTTATTCTTGTCTTTTCATGTTATTTTATTTTTTGAACTTTTAAACTCAAGTGTATTAAGATCATTTCACTAATTCTTGGCCAAATTGGTTGTTGATAATTTGGTCAACGATTTCCAGGGTTATTTTTGCACTTTCAGATTTTACAAGGTCATTTATGCACTTCTGCTCAAAACATAAGGTTAAAATGCACTTCACTCTTCAATATTTTAATTAAGGGTTATTTACATTTATAACCATGACTTTAGGTTGAAAGTGTCAATATAACCCTGCAATCTTAGAAAGTGTCAATATAACCCCAACTTGTTAATGAATGTGCCAATCTAACCATAACTTTTGAAAAAAATTGTGCCGATATGCCCAAACTCAATCTTTCCTACGTTGATCATGTAAATTTTGGCTAAGAGAAAAAAGGAAATGACTAAAATAACCTTAAGCAAAAAATTGAAAAAATTGTGCCCGACATACCTCTCAGAGTTATACAGGGTTATTTCAGCACATAGTCAATAAAATCAGGGTTATATATGCACTTCCAATATAAAGATAGGGTTATTTCAGCACATAGTTATTAAAATGAAGGTTATTTAGCACAATGGACATTTGAGAAATTAATACCCGAATGCCTCTACAACATACAAGAGACATAAGGAAGCCAGCAAATTACAACAACTACATCAAAAAAAGGCACCAAAGTAAATTCAAAGCAACCACCTAACATTACAACTATTCAAAACACAACAAAAATTATGGAAAAACGTCCCCTGTTCTGACATTACATGAAACAAAACTAAACCACATACATTATAGGACTTCACAACCAGCCCATGCTTAACACCATAAACAACCCTAACACAGCCAAGCATAACAAGCCCTAACATTTCCACGAGGCCAGAATCACAATAAAACATGCAAAATTCTAAAAACTATAAAAAAAACCCTAGGAAGTTCACCCCCAATGGCACATTTTACCCCTAAATCTCAAACAATGAACAAAACCAACTCCATAAGGGGAATTAGAGGTAAAAACTAAGGTAATATCCAACACATATTGACGAGAGATTACCATTTCGGATGATGCCCTGTTTTAGGGGGTGAAGATGACGGGAAAGACGCAAAACAAGAAAATCTGCCGGCCGCTTGCAGAAAAAGAACAAAATATGCCGATGCCGATGAGGAACGACGGGCGATTGCAGAAATGAAGGGTGACAAGGCAACGCCTCAATTTTTGTGCTTCGGGCTAAAGAAAGCGGGAATAAGAGTGGAGCGGGAAGAAAGTGTGGGGAAGAATAGAAAATGCAAGAGGAAAATGGGATAAAGGAGAAATAAAGTAAGGGGCAAGGACGTCATTTCATATTTTGTGATTTTTTTCTTTTTTAAAAAAAGGGGAAAACGATATTTCACCTTATTCCGACAGTAAAATAGTTGACTAAAAAGTCAACATGCCAAGGATTATTTGACACTTTCTGATATTGCAGGGTTATATTGACACTTTCAGCCTAAATTCAATGTCATTTTAGCACTTAACTCTTTTTTTAATTCAAGGTCAAAATCATTTTTTCCTTAAAATCCGGTCATAAATCAGTTGATTGAAAAGTCAAATGTGTCAAAGGTCATTTTGGCACTTTATTATATTTCAGGGTTATATTGAGAATTTCAACCTAAAATCAGGATTATTTTAACACTTAACTCAAGTTTCAATTAAACAGTAAGATATGAAGTTTCAATTAAACAGTAAGATAGAAGTTTCAAGAGCTGAAAAACAAGCACCTGCAGATAATTTGATGCATAGTGGAAAAATTGCTTTTCCAAATTGCTTTTCTTTTCGGAACAAATGGACAAACTCATACTCAAAATGAAAGAAACAAGATTAAGATGGAAAAATCGAAAGTAATGATTCTAACACCCCACATCCACGACCTACTTGCTCAACGCAAGTATGGGGTCGGACTGAACGCGCTACCGGAAATCTAACGGATCAGACTACTCAAATACAGTAACGAGCAAATACAGTTATGCGGAAACAATTTTGAAAATTCAAAACCTAACTTACTATTACAATAAAATTCTTAATACAAGTATTAAACATGAGTTTTTACTAAAGTACGGGAAAAAGTTTTAAAGGATCCTGTAAGAATCAGTTTTACATTAATATTTTACATAACTGTACTACAAACCCAAAAGATTCTTAGGATCACCCAGGATAAAAATAGGTAAAGGCACCAGTACTCTTCACTCTAACTGTTCAGATACACCTGTTAGGGTTATTTTAACTAGGGTAAGTTCCTTGTTTAATGGATTTCAATGTCAATATTTACCAAGTTATATTTATTGATCACATAAAGAAAATAGGCACAAAGATCCTAGCATATAGTAAAAGGATACCGGTGGATTATGCCAAGACGCAGTCAAGTTTCTATATGTCTACTGTAATTGGCATCAGGGCATAAATCTTACAGTAGTGCCTGAAAGCTATCACAATCTCGATTTCATTATTTCTTAATGACTTAGCCTTATTATTCTTTTAAATGTGCGAATTGTATATCTCGCTTTCTTCCTAATTTGGCGTACTATTATTCATTTCTCCTTTCTCAAATAATTATATAAATGAGTTAATATTGTTAATATTATTTATTTATTTGCCTCATTTATGTTAAAATTTCTTATCGGTTTAGAGTTATTGCTAGAGGTGTCAATTTGGATTATCGTGTTGGGTTCGTGTCGGGTTGGAAACGTGTCGTGTTGAAAAAGGTCGGGTTGAAACGTGTTGATTTTATTTTTCGTGTCGGGTCGGGTTGAGTTGCGTTACTATCGTGTCGGCTTGAAAACGTGTTAGTTTTTTTCCTAGGATTGGGTCGTGTCGGGTTGAGTTAATATTGGGTCGGGTTACTATCGTGTAGTTTTTATACTCAAGTTAGGTTAGGTCGGGTCGGGCCAGAATATTGTCGGGTTGGATAGGATCGGATTACTATCGTGTCATTTTTTGTACTGAAGTTTTGTTCTGAATTAATTATGTAAGTTATTTTTTTATAATGTTTCATATTGGATTCGGATATATTTCAGGTTGGTTCATTTTATATTGGGTTAGTTTAGGTTATGTTTTAATAATACTATTGTTACACCTGCACTATTATCGGGTTCTATTTCATTGTAACTTGTAAATTCTAGTTATACATTACTGAAAACGGGTATATTTGCACGGTGTGTCATTGTTGGGAGAGTAATATCGGTGCTAGGAATTTCATAAGCACTGGTAATCTGGTAAATGAAACAAAATACTAGTTTGTCTAAATTTAATCCAACATCGGTTCATTGAATACCAATGCTAGATACTTGTGCCTATCAATAAAAATGCCTGAATTTAATATTTTTCAGCACCGATTTTGGCTGAATCATATATACCGGTGCTAATATACGTGCTTATGACCGGAATAATAATTATTGCAGTTTAAATTATGGTGGAAAAATATATAGCACCTACACCGATGCTAGAATTGTATTTAATTTTAAATTTTAAAAAATACTTTGAAATTTCAAAACAACCCCACGAAGTTGCATTATAATTGTATAGGTATCGATATGTTGATGAATGGCACCAGTAGCCATACTAGTGCTCGATACATAGAAAAATTCAAGACATTTACAAGATAGAATAGGAAAAAAAGTTTTGAAAATGGGTTTAGAATATCAGTTACTCTGGAACATGTAATAGCGTTTTCCAAAAATTCACCAAAACAATTATTTAATATTTTTATATTTAAGCAACAATAACAAAAATCATGTATTTTGTAGCAATGAATAATGTGGTAACACAATTTTTTACCACATTGTAATTTTTCAAAACTGTAGAAATAATCAATGTTGACTTTCGATACCCTTCTGTTCGCCCATACATACCCAAATTTCAAAATTGCAATCGTATATTGTTGAATTTCATTTTGGTGTCTCCGATTTCGTGATTCAGCAACTCCAACTTTTTTGGAGGGATCTAAGTGCAAAAAGTAAAAAAACTTTACTCGTAACTCCAAATTGAATCCGCTCCAAAGTGATGCTATCCTATATACCCCCATTGTATTTTTCAAATACGTAAAAAAAATTATCAACAATTGAGAATAAGAAAATATCCGTAATCATTTTCGATTTTCCTTTCTTACTTCTAAGTAATCAACTTTAAATTACTCTAGAACATGTATTAGCGTTTTTCAATATTTCACAAAAAAAATCAATTATTCAACATTTATATATTTGGGTAAAAATAACCAAAATAATGTATTTTGGAGTAACGGATAATGGGGTAACACAATTTTGGGTCACGGTGTAATTTTCAAGATTTTGTAGAAGTATTCAATGTTGACTTTCAAGAACCTTATGTTCACCCATACATGCCCAAATTGCAAACACGCAATCGTACATTATTGAATTGCAATTTGATATCACCAATTTCGTGATTTGACAATTTCAACTTTCTTGGAGGGACCTAAGTGCAAAAGGCAAAAACTTTACTCGTAATTCCAAATTGAAATTTGCTCAAATGTGATGATACCCTATACACTCCTATTATATTTTTCAAGTCTGTAATGAAATATTTATCAACAATTAGTCACAAGAACATATTCGTAATACTCTTCGATTTCTTTTTCTTACTTCTAAGTAATCAACTTTAAATTACTCTAAAACATGTACTGGCGCTTTCCATCATTTCACCAGAAAAACATTTGTTTTTTATTTCTATATTTATGCAACAAATAACAAAAAGTGTGTATTTTGGAGAGAAGGATAATGTCATAACGTTTTTTGGGCCATAGCGTAATTTTCCATAAATATTTGGGAGGTGTTTTTGTGCCTACTATCTTGGTTGAATAGTAGTGTTGAGTATTCATTGAATTCAATTCACTTTTAAAAATCTTTAGTTCATTTTTGTGTTGTAATAAATATTTTGATTCTATTTTTTAAAATAAAAGTGGAGTCCCACTGCGTGTTGGGCGGTATTATTAATTGAAAAATTAGGATTACTTTATGTACTTTTTGTGTCTTACATATAAATTTAAAATAAAGAATTTTATTTACAATTTTGAAATTTAGTCATCTGCAGAAAACTATATGAGTAATAAAGTGAATATTAGTCTAGTTAGAAATCGTTACAACTTAAATACAATAAAAATGATTATTTTTATAACATTTCATTAAAATTATTTAAAAATAATTATTTATATGTTGAACTCATTTTAAAAGTTATCATAATTATATATATCTCACTGAATAAAATTAAATATCAAATATTTTTTTTAGTCCCACTAATTATAAAATACCCTCATCTAAAAATTACTCGGTCTATAACAAAAATTTGTGATAATTTATTAAATATTATTTTTACAATACTTTTCAAACTGATTTTTAAAATTAATATTTTGTCGACTCTCTATAATTACTAATTCAAAATCATAATTTTAATTAGACATGTCATTTTGTTTGACTGTTATTCATTAGATTTATAAATTTAGTCGTGTGCATTTTTAACTTAATCTTGTGTATTCAGATTTGTTATGGGTTGAATTCACGTACAATTAATCATATCTGTAAACTCGCAATTTATAAAAAAAATCACTTTATTCTAATGAGTATGTCTAATTCTTTTTAGTTTGACTCAAAACCAAGTTGACTTGATTCCATATTAAATGTTAATTAACCTTTTATAATTATATATGTTTTAGGTTGATTACATTGGGTTATATAGTTGATTTATCGGGTTGAATTAGGTTCGGGTTGAATTGGGTTCAGGTTGGATCGGGTTCGGGTTGATCTCAGGTTCGTGTTCAGGTCGGGTTCGGGTCCAAATTATCGAATCATGTTTGTGTTTTGGGTTGAATTCCGTCGTGTCGGGTTCAGGTACAGTTCAATATTTCTTGGGTCAAAAACAGGTTTCGGGTTGAGTATGATCGTGTTCATGTCGGGTTCGAATCAATATTTCTCAAATCATATCGAATTTCGGGTTGATTGATCGTATCAGTACGGGTCAAGTTTTCTGTTCGGGTTAGAGATTGACCGCTCTACTTGTGTTCCTTGAATAATCACAAGTTGGTTGCCCATAAGCTGGCAGTTGGCGGTGACTTGGGCCACCCCCGAACCATCCTATAAAACTTGGGTTTACTAAAAGATAATTAAAGAAAAGAGAAGGGAGTGATTACACCCTTTGTCCCAATTTAACCTACAATTTTATTATTTGACAAGTCAGCACTGTCAAACTTCAACCACATATTTAAATAAATATATAAAAAATAATATTATCATATGTGATATTGTTGAATTTATCATAATATTTAGTTTCTAAATATTAACTTTTTATTTGTTGTTATTATACGTAGTTAAACATATAAACGGTTAAACATATAAACGGTCAAACATGTTTCTTGAAAACTGTAAAAAAAAGATTCTATGCATCTTAAATTGGGATAGAGGGAGTATATAACCTCGCATAATTTAAACTTTCTCCACCAGAAACCCTCCCCCAGCCGCCTCTCTCTCGCGATCTTCCCTTTCTCCACCGCTTCATTTTCCCTGTCTCCGACCATTCTTGGTGGTTGGATTCAAGCCACGAGCTCCACAACCCTCATCTCCTCTCCTCTCCTCCCAGCCTCCAGGTCCCGATGAATTGACTAGCGACGCATCTCGGGCCATCGGAGTCTTGGAAGCAGTCTCGGGCTCCATTTATTCTCTCGCGATAAAGGTACAAGAGGGGAAGCAGAGAGTACAACAAAACGATAGAAGAGAGAGAGCAAATAGGAAATCCTGGGGAAGTTTAAGAAAGTAGGGGAATCTGTGGATTGGAATTATAGTTGGAGGAAGGTAACTAAGTGATGCATCAGCACCCAATTTGAAGCAGGGGAATCTTTGGATTGGGTGACGCCACTGCGGACTGAGTGATGCCGCTGCGGACTGAGTGACGCGGCGGGGGAGAGTGCGGGGGCTAGGATTGGGGGCGAGGCGGGGAGGGGAGAGGGTGGAGCGGCGGCTGCAAATGAGGGGGAGTGGCGACGGCGGAAGTTTCTGGGCGGCGGGGCTGTGTGAGGAGGGGATCGGTCTTAATAAGACTATATTTTTTGCAGTTCTGTGTAAATGAAAATTGATGTGAAATTTGAGGAGGTACATGTGCGTGTAGTTTGTTTCGCCTGGGCAACTCCTTTGTACATCTGTCTAGTTTCTTCTCCTGCTAACATTAATTTGTTTCGACTACCAACAAAAACCATCCATCGATATATTACTTGTAATGCCTCAGTGTGTGAGAGTCAATAAAAATGGATGTTTCGGAGGTGGTGGACGGCGGCGGTGGAGTAGTGACATGTGGTGGTCATGGGTGTGTTTAAAGAAGGTGTGTTTAAAGAAGAAGGAGGAGTCTGTGGTGGTATTGTCATTATAATTGTTGTTTTGAGTTCAGTGGTAATTTTATCTTATCATGTTTGGTCAACCGGTGACTTCATTGAGTCAACGCCGGATTTGAGCAAAATGGGTATAATTGCACTACTTTACAAAAACTTAGGGTTAATTTCATACTTTTACATTTTATAGGGTTATATCTGCAATTTCTCAATTTAATAGGGTCATTTTTGCACTGTCAAACTTCAAGTCTTGTTTTGCACTTTTTCCAATTATTAAATAAAGTCTTGTTTTATATAGACTAACCATTAGATGTTATCATTTTATAATTGACATAACTAATGGAGTGATTATGTATTTATTTTTATTTATTTCAACGAGTTTCCTATAAAGAACAACTTTTAAAATGTACCGTGATATATAATTATAATTATAATTTGACCCTTAAAGTCATTGAAATAAGATTTTTCATGATTGGTCTAATCGTTAGTCAGTATAACAGGAGTCTTTCTCTTAATTTAATCTTGTAAATTGAAATGAGCAAATAGCTTAAAATAACAACTATTAAATCGATATTTGCGGTTGGAAATTCAGTTTTTATATCATTTTTTCTTAAATACCTACTTTTTTATTTACGTTGTGAAAAGCGTCTTTCATTAAAAATATAATTAATTTCAATCAGAATAATACTTCCCTGGTCTCATTTCAAGTTGTAATTTAACTATTCATTTGGTCAAAACTTCATAACTTTGACCCTAAAATTGAATTGGTATATAAGTATAAATACTATTGTGTGATACATTATTGGATTCATCATAACATGCATTTTCAAAATATCAAATTTTCTAAGTTTTAATTATCCTTAGTAAAAGATATTAAAAATTGAATATTTTCAAGTCAACTGATAAAATTTAAAAGGTGAACTTTGAAATGGGATAGAAGTGTAGAAAATATTACCTACTTTCAATTTAAAAAGTGAAGAAACACTTTTATGCGTTAACAAAAAAAAGTGATTAAAAAAATAAATTTAAAAATATAACATCAAAGTTTGAACATAGTTTGGCCCTGTCCAGTTCATCTGAAACGAAACTGAATTGAGTTGAAATGAATTTATTTGAGTTGAGAAGAGCTGAGAAGAGTTGAGAAAAGCTGAATTGAGTTGATTGGAGATGAGATGAATTGAGAAGAGTTGAGAAGAGCGGAAAAAAGTTGAGAAGACTTGAGAAAAATTGAGAGGAGGTGAGAAGAGTTGAGTTGAATTAGGTTGAGCTGGTTGGATCGGAGATGAACTAATTGTAACTGAACTAAACTGAATTAATTGTCGATGAACTGAAATGAACCAAAACTAATTAAACTAAATCAAAATGAAATGAACCGAATCTAATTGAATTTAATTGAGTCAAACTAAAATGAAATGAATCAAATTGATTGAATGAAACTGAATTGAACTGAAATAACTGAAATGGACGGAATCAAACGAAACTGAACTGAATCAAATTGAATTAAATCGAATCAAAATGAACCGAACTACATCAAAATGAACCAAATTGAATAAAGATGAAGTGAAATGAGTCACACTAAACATAACCGAAGCAAACTGAAGTGCACTTAGTCTAACAAAACTAAACTGAATTAAAATGAGCCGAACGAAATTAAATTGAATTAAACTGATTCAACATGAACTAAACTCAATAAAACTTAACTAAACAAAATAACTAAAAGAAGATAACGGTTATATTATATTACACATTAATAATTAATAATTAATTATGATATAAATAATAGTGCATGTGAATTAAATAATTTATTTAAATTTTAATATATGATTTAAATTTTATGTGTAATTATAGAATTTGAACCATGACGTTATCGAGTTTGAAGTGAAATGAAATATATTTTTTATAATTGAAAACATTCCACAAATATAGTAAATACAATTATTAATAATATTAAGAACCAATTCATATCTAAATTAGACCCAATTTTTTTTCCAATTGATTAACCCACCTTAACTTGTGTTCCTTGAATAATCACAAGTTGGTTGCCCATAAGCTGGAGTTGGCGGTGACTTGGGCCACCCCCCGAACCATCCTATAAAACTTGGGTTTACTAGAAGATAATTAAAGAAAAGAGAAGGGAGTGATTAAAGAGATTAAGAAAAATGTTTCAAATCTGTTTAAATTGGGAGGATGAGTAGAGACGAGAAAAAAGAGAGTTCATCAAATGAAAATAATAATACGGAGAACTGAATGAAAATAGTAATTTAGGTGAAAAGATGAAGATTTGTATGCACAAAAGAGGCGGCGTAAATTTTCAGGCGGGGTTGATGCCTATCTAGTTCAAACCGCCGTGTAAATCCTTTTTTTACACAATAGTTATAATTTTGAGAAAAGTCCTTCCTCCCATTGTCCCAGTTTAACTTGCAATTTTACTATTTAACAGGTTAACACTGTCAAACTTTGACCACGTATTTAAATAAATAAAAAAATAATAATATTATCATATGTGATATTGTTGAATAATTTCTAAATATTAACTTTTTATTTGTTGTTATTATACGTAGTTAAACATATTAACTGTCAAACATGTTTTTTGAAAATTGTGAAAAAAAGATTCTATGCAACTTAAGTTGGGACGGAGGGAATATATAACCTCTCATACTTTACATAAGTATCAATATAATATTCTGATATGTAAAAGTGTCAATGTAACCCTAGATGATTAGTAAAAGTGAAAATATACCCATTTCAACATATTTTGACCGGAATTTGAATATACTATTTTAACCCTCTAAAAAAATAATGAATTTACTATTATATCCCTAATAACCATTGTCTTCTTTCTTCCTCTTCTCTTTTGTCCTCGCAACTTATTTCCTTCTTCAGTGATTTTTCGGCGAGTCACTATGTCGCTTCGCCGTTCAATCGCATCAGCGATTTTCTTATTCGTTCCTCGTCCATGTTGCTTGTTAGTTCGCAACATCGTTCAATCGCCTTGTTCGCGATGCCGTTCAATCGCTTTGTGATCGACGCCATTCATTCGCCGACGCTCCTTGTTAGTTCACGACGATGCTGTTGTGGCGGGCTGGCTGGATGTGGCCTGGTGGAGGGGTGGAGTTGACGTGGGTAAGAAAGGAAGCTCAACAGAGAGAGCAGAGGTGGGGACGGAACCAGGACCTCTGGCAAGGGGTGGCGAAGAAGGCGTGCAATTTTTTTTTTTGCACG
>JAULKM010068387.1:0-28035 GCA_032355605.1 Rubia tinctorum
GCATACTTCTAGGAGTTTAACAAGTTTGCTCCAGAGTTGATTGGGCTTCTTATCGAGTTGTTCGCGAACATAAAGAGCCGATCATCATTATGTTCGTTTATTAATCGAGCCTAAAATTTTGTTCGTGTTCGTTCATTTAATATATAAACGATCACGATTTGATCTATAACTGAGTCGATCCCGAGCTTGTTCATGAACGTGCGTGTTTGTTCTCACCCCTATCCGCGGTACAAGATTGCCTCTTCGAAATTGTGTCTTCTTAACTTTCTCATCATCCTCTCTTTGTACTTTGCCTCTGTGATCATTGTGTGTTGCCTCTTCTCCTCAAGTTCATCCAAATCCAATCACATCTTTTTGGGATTATCTCCTTCATTGCATGTTTCCACTCTAAGGCTTGAGTTCCTGGTTTCAACTGGTATGACTACCTCATGGTCGTAAACTAGGATGTACATTGTTTCCCCTGTTTGTTCCCGCATTGTTGTTCTGTATGACCACAGTGTGTTAGGTATATCATCAACCCAGCCACGTCGTTTCCCATCCAATCATTTTTGGATTCCCTAGAATATCATTCTACTAGTTACTTCCACTTGTCGATTAGCCTGAGGATGAGCCACAAGCGTGAACTTTTGCACAATCCCTAACTTCGAGCACCATTCGGTAAAGGCCCCACTTGTGAACTGCGTACCATTATCTTTCACGATGGTTTGGGGCACACTATAATGGCAAATTATGTTCTACCAAACAAACTTTCTTTTTACTTATGTCATGACTCTATCTAATGGCTTCGTTTCTATCCACTTCGCGAAATAATCGATTGTCACGATTAGAAACTTTGTGTTACCAGCTCCTTTGGGGAAGGGTCCCACCAAGTCGATTCCAAGCTCCATATATCCCTATTAAAATGGCATGTGGCTTATTCGATACCAACACATTAATTTGACAGCTTCTGCACTTTAGCACGAAGTCGTGCGCATCGTTGAACATGGTTGCCAATAGTATCCTGCTCGAATTATCTTCTTCACAATTTTTCTAGACCCTTGATGCTTTCCACATAAACCTTCATGAACTTCTTTCATGATTTTGCCTGCTTTGGCTGGCCCCACACACTTTATCCATAGGGATAGAAAACCTTTTTTGTATATGATTCCTCCACTCTAAATATAATTATGAGATTATAGTTCCAACTTGCTGGCATGTACCTTGTCTTCTGGAAACTTTCCAATTTCGAAGTAATTCTTCAATGGTGTCATCCAATTTGTTTCCTCTATCCGGAATGTTGACACAGTTGTCATGGTTCTACTTATGATTGGTATGACTTTTACATTCACATCGTTCTGCCCTAGCAAGGAATCAAAACCAGTTGTCACTAATTTACTTAAGGTGTCTGCCTTGGTATTTTCACTCCTTTGTATGTGTTGAATGTCAAAGTATTTTAATTGGCTTATGAGCTAGTGAACTCTTCTTACATACTTTATCAGTTGCTCCTCTCGTACCTCACAATCCCCACGCACTTGCTGGGCTACAATCTGCGAGTTGTTGAAGCAATTAAAACGCTTGACCATCATTTTGATTATGAAGTCCAACCCGCGCATTAGTGCTTTGTATTCAGCTTCATTGTTGGTGAGTGGGAAATCAAACTGAAGCGAATATTTGTGCTCTCCCTCATCTGGATTTACTAATAGTAATCATGCACCACATCTTTTTTGCTGGACGCCCCCATCACCAAACATTTTTATGCGATTTCTTCCCATTTTTACTTCCCTTTCTTTATTATGATATTTTCTGGTGTACTTGCCTCTTGCGCATATACACTAGTCATTTTTGTAATGAAATATTCTAAGTCTTGCGCCTTTATTGTAATTTGCAGCTAAAATTGGATCTCGTACTGTCCCAATTCAATAGCCCATTTAGTCATTCTTCCAGATGATTCTAGCTTTTTCAGAATGTTCTTGATTGGGTAGTCATCAAACATAACTATACTATGACTTTGAAAATAACTTCGCAGTTTTCTTGCTGAGTAGACTAATGCAAGAGTTAAACTTTCAATGGGTAAGTACAATATTTTTGCACTTTTCAGTATCCTACTGATGTAATATACTAGCACCTATATTTTTCCTTCTTGGCACACCAAGACCGAACTCACAGCTTTTGTTGAAATTACCAAGTATAGGTATAGAGCCTCTCCTGGTATTGGTGACTTCAGTGTTGGCAGCTCTTTAAGCCATTCTTTCAATGATTCATATGCTTTTAGGCTATTTTCATTCCATGTGAACTTCTTTGCCTTTTTGAGAATCTTAAACAATGGGAAGTGTTTTTCCGAAGCTTTGGAGACAAACCTGCTAAGTGATGCTAGCGATCCCATCAATACTTGTACTTCTTTGATTGTTCTCGGTTAGGGGAGATTAACTATTGCTTGTATCTTCTCCTGATTGGCTTCAATTCCTTTGAAGGATACTTTATACCCTAAAAATTTCCTACACCCACACTAATAACGCATTTCTTAGGGTTGAGTTTCATACCAATTGCACTTAGCGTATCTAGGGTCTCCTTCAAATCTTGTGCGAACTGAAAATTGTTTTTTTGCATATTCTGGGTGTATCAGTATTTGGTGGTATCCCTTGTACGCATCCAAGAATGCTAAGGCTTCATATCCTGATATCGCTTCCACCAGCTGGTTAATGTTAGATAAAGGATCAAATTGTTTTGGGCATGCCTTGTTTAGATCAATGAAGTCTTTGCACATTCTTCATCTTGCATCCGCCTTTTTTACCATCATTGGGCTTGCTAACCACTTTGGGTATATCACTTCCTTCAAAATATTGACATGAAGCAATTCTATGACTTCCTCTTTGGTTGCTTTATATCTGTTGCTAGAGAAGCTTCGTTGCTTTTGCTTAACCGGTTTGATCAAATCATTGATATTTAGCGAGTTGGTAGCAATTTATTGATTCCCACCCCTATAGTCCATGTGAACGTATCATTGTGGCTTCGCAGGATATCTGTCACTTTTCCTTTCACCTCTGTTGGAAGAAATTTTCTTATCTTGATGCATTGAAGTGTCTTCGTCATCCAAAATGACAACTTCAGTTTCTTCTCCTAGATCCAAATGAGGTTCCGATTGCTTGAGTGAGCTATTATCCGAGATGGTGCTGACCATTTTTTTTGTTTAACATTTCTTATTGCTTTCATTGCGATAACCATGCACTGTCTAGCTGTTTTTTTATTTCCTCTTATCATTGCGATGGAGTTAGGAACTTCATCACAAAGTGGTATGGGGATCATATCACTTTTTTCGTATTCATCCATGGCCTACCAATGATGACATTAAATGGGTTTATGCGTCCATGACCACAAAGTCGCACATGATAGTGCAATTTTTGTCACTCTTGCCTATGGTAACAAGCAGTTGTATGTTACTCAAAGGTGTCTCTGCTTGTCCTGTAAAGCCACCAGAGAGGATGTAGACTTCTTCAAATTAGTTCTCTTGAATCCTAGTTTATCAAAGCAATCGATGAATAAGATTTCAACTGCGCTTCCATCATCTACAAATACCATGTGAACTGTGGCATTTTCAATTTTAGCGACAATGACCATTGGGTCATTATGAGGCAAAGCGTTTGGAACTGCATCCTCTTAGCTAAATGTTATTGTCTCATCAAAACGAAGTCTCTTATAAGCAGGCTCTTGTGGTAGAGAGTATCTAGCCTTGGCTTTCTAGGCGTTGTTAGACAGAGATTCGGTTGATCTATGAATCAATGGGATTACTTTTTTTGAGCATCATTAGTCAGGTCCTCTTCGTAATCCACCACCGCTGTCATTTTTTGATTTCTACTTTGCGCATTCACTGTGCTCTGGTTTTTTCCCATGGACTTTTCCACTTTGTTGGCTTTGCTATACCAGTTTCCTCCATCTTTCTTCATGTATTGGCTCAAGTTTCCATTTCTTAAATTCTCCTCTATTTGCCCTCTAAAATCACTGCAGTATTCGATGTCACATCTATGGTCTTTGTGGAAGGCACAATAGTACTCTCTGGACCGCTTATATGGTGGTGCTATCATAGGCATATGTTTGCAAAACAGCTCTTTTTTCGCCTACCAAATATCTTTTCGTGACTTCATCAAAGGAGTTTTTGGAAATGGAATCATCTGTGCCCCTGATTCTTTTCCTTTGAAAGGGATATTTTCCTTCCCCTTTTTGACAAATCCTCTCTGTGGATCTTTCATTATTATTTTTCTCCTCGCTCACGGTCTATCTTGCTATTGTTCTCTTCCTCAGTCCGTACATACTTTTCAATCATTTTTTGTAAATCTCTTTGGTTTTCAGGCATGTTTTTTGTGAGTTCCTTGTAGAATTTCTCCAATCACATGCTACCTGTGAATGCGCCTAGTGACAATTCAAATGACAGATCACATACTTGCAAACTTTTGGTAACGAACTTACTATGGATCTACAAGGCTTTCATTACTACGTTGGGCTATGTTGTTTAGGTTCACTATTGTTCTAGTGAACCTCTGCTTCTGATAGAAGCATCCTAAATACAGGTCTAATAATTGTGCCCATGAGAAGATACTTCCACTTGGAAATTCATCATACCATGCGATAACTGTCCTAGATTAAAAAAATTAGGAAAAGCTTACCAAACCATCTCAATCTCCGCATTGCAAAATCGCATATTGTTACGATGGGAATGTAAGAATTCATTGGGGGTCTATTGTCCCATCGTATATTTTCACATGCACAGGTGGCTTGAAGTCTTGTTTGGTTGATTGATATTTTTAGACAAGAAAACCAATAATGCACGAAAAAGGGTTTGGATGGCCATTATTGGTTTTCTTGTCTAAATCCCTGTAGACTTAATTGAAGCTAATGGATACTTTGTATTCATGGGCACCTAGATCTTCCTCTTTAATCTCATTAGTAGGTTGCTCGTGATGGGTTTTTCATTATCAGTTGTAGAAGGCCATCTGCGAGGGTGGTAGTAGATATTTGAAGGTCATCTGCGAGGGTGGTAGAAGATATTGAAGGCCATTCTCCAGAATGGTAGAAGACATTGAAGGCCATTCGCAATGATGGTATTATATTTAAGGTCACAGACTCCATAGCGTGATAGTAGATGGAATTGGGACCTAGAAAGGCGGATTCGAAATTCAAGAAGGTCAAGGGAGAACCAGAGGGATTGTTGTTTGAGGTTGCGCGGAATTCTGGGAAAATCCGAGAAGAATCATACCTTGAAAGTGTCACCATTGGATTTGTCTTTTTGAGCGCTATAAAATTAACTACAAGAACTCCCAAATTGGATCAACGGTTCACCCGTAGCGGAGCAAACAAGTTAGCCAAACCACGGACGACATGAGGCCAAACATAGCACTCCCCGTACCAAGTGACACGGCCCATGTCAGGGAGCCTTAGCATGGTTTGTACCACCCGACAAGGGTCGTGTCAATTTCAAGCATGGACGTTGTCCGTTTCGGCTGGCCGTACACTCTAAGTCACCTTTTCACTCTAAAAATTGTCTAAGTATGGGAGCAGGACATTCTGTTTTTCACAGCCTGCGCCGCTTCAAGTCACAAATGCCTAGAACAACCCATGAGGTGTGAAGAATGATGCAGGGTACACCAAGGTACTGAGAAAAATGAAGTTCCACCCGATGGAGCAAAACAGAGAGCCGACTGACGGCCCGCGCCAAGGAAAATGACATGTGCCAAATCCAATATCCTGTGTTGGCACGACTGGAACATCTAGTACCAGGGCCGGCGTGCTGCACCGGCACGAGGCCCCTTGGCCGGCACAGGCCGTGTCACAAGCCACTGCCTCAGCCGGTTGCGGCTGCTAAGGTTTTTGGCCATTTTGGCTTATTTTTAGGCCCAACCCCTACTACTATATATATGGGCATATGTCTACTAGGGTTTAAGTTTATACTCATTTTTACATCTCAATAATATGCTAGATAGATAGAGAGAGAGAGAGAGAGAGAGAGAGAGAGAAAATACTCTTCCTTCTCTCTAGGTTATTTTATTTTCATCTTTTTTATCTTTCTTTTTCTCAAAAGTGTTGAATCTAATGAAATACCTGGGTTCAATGCTCAGGGAGTAGGGGGAGCTTTGACCATTGTCCGCACCACGTGTCACACACACTAGAATAAGATTTAGTTCTTGCATTTGATGAAATCGATGATCGAAATGACATTGACCATGTTAAGCAAATATTCCCCAATTGTTAGTTTATATTGTTAATTCTTGTGATCAATTGCATGATAGTAATTATTAGTACAAACTCCCCCCCCAATGATTGTTTTCACAACATTGTTTATTCCTAACACGTGGTCACATTGACGACCCAACCACGATTGTATTTAGTTGATTATTATATTCATAACATCTCTGTAGATGACCGCAGTACTTGACATTATCTATCATTCTTGGTAGTATAGTAGTAGGAACGGGAGCACCATATAAATTTCTATCTTTGATCCCTAACAGTCCCCCTCTCAGGTTTTAATCGGTGGATCTCCCATGGTTCATTGATTAATTAACAATGCTCGGGAGGGGCGGGTCACCAGGAAAACTATTGGTATTCACCTAGTAGTCAACGAGAACCTGCAAGAAAGATCCCGAAAGTGATTCCGGGGAAAAAGTTCCGACGATCAAGTCAGTTCCTTCTGTAACAGAATTAGTATTTCTCAGTTTAGTGTCACTTACCTGAGCCAGTATGGCTCTCCTTGTATTTATCATAGACTGCAAACATGGCTCTGCATTACCAAGGTTTCAGATGGTGGGTTAGATTGTGGTTGCATGCATCATGGTTGCTATAATCCCAGTTCATGGATGAGTCTTGGTCGTGATTCCGCCTTTCTCGGTTTGTGGTTGAGTTCTCTTAGACATGGCTCCGCCTTTCTTGGTTTGTGACTGGCATGGTTTCATCTTTGTTGGTTCGTGATTGAACTTTGGGCTGGGCCTAAAGGCCAACAACCTCTAATTCATAGGCTAGGTATACACCAATGTTTATGTATGGAAAGTTAAGTAAGGGTTGACAATTAATTAGTTAAGTTATAACCATTTCATTAGTGTTTATTTATGGAAAGTCAAGTAAGGGTTGACAATTGATTATTTAAGTTATAACCATTTCATTAGTGTTTCTGTATGGAACGTCAATTAAGGGTTGATCGTTGATTACTCAAGGTCAACCTTTTCATTGGTGTTTATGTAGGGAAAGTCAAATTAGGATTGATCGTTGATTAATTAAGGTCAAACCTTAGTTATTAGTGTTTATTTATGTAATGTCAAGTAAGGGTCAATCGTTGATTAGTCAAGATCAAACATTTTTAGTAGTGTTTGTGGATGGAAAGTCAAATTAGAGTTGACCATTAATTAGTTACGGTCAAACCTTAGTTATTAGTTATTAGTGTTTATGTATGAAAGGTCAAGTAAGGGTTGACCGTTGATTAGTTAAAGTCAAACCATTTTAGTAGTGTTTATATATGGAAAGTCAAATAAGGGTTGGCCGTTGATCAGTTAAAGTCAAAGTTAAACATTTTCATTATTATTTATGTATGAAAGGTCAATTAAAGGTTTACCGATGATTTTTTTGAAAGATTACATACAAGCAACCAAATTACATATTAACATCCTAATCTAGGAGCTAACTGGGAGACACCACCTTGAATCTATTGAAGTTCAGTGGAGCTTGGAACTCAATCCATTTGAATAGCTATGGACGCCCTCCTGAGAACACCCAAGCGCTGCACCACCAACGAACTGCCGCCCGGAACCCCCACGATCTCACCATCATCGACCACCTGCAGGTTGAGAAACCACAGCGGGGACCACCGACACGGCCCATGACGTTGGGTAATCCCTATCAAGAAATTGCTCTAATATTCATAATTCTTGTTGGGGATGTGTTTGAACCCTGGATCTTTCAGTTATAGACAATGTGGTTTTACCACTAAACCAGGCCCAATTCACAAGGGTTTACCAATGATTAATTAAAGTCAAATTTATTATTTGTGTTTATATATAGACACTCAAGTCTTAATATATTCTCCTATATAATAATGTACTTTTCTTCGGCTATTATGCTTCCAAAGGAATATTTAACATCAATTTTCATATTTACCTGCCTTTTAAATATATTTTATCCTTGAGAACATCAATTTTTGTTCGGCTGTTGGTTTTCCTCATACATATTTACCTTCAATTCTTAATGTATTTCACCTTCATCTGTTAATCCATACATCAATCTAATCACTAAATTAGTACGGATCACGTTTCTCGCAAAAATTTATTTGTCATACTTGTAGTATATCAGAAATAATGAGATATTTCTTAACTAAATTTAACCTATCAACCAAATTTAACCTACTAACTAAATTTAGCCTTTTAAATCATATTTAATACCATATATAATAACTAGATAACACCCTTGCAATGCATGATTTAAAATAAGTGAATATATATTAATAATATAATTTATTTTTAAACAAAATCAAATTTTTTTTTTTTATGATACTCAATTTTTCTTATTTTTAAAAAGATTTTATTACTATGTTTTTAACTATGACTTTATGTTTATATTTTCAAATAAAATAAATTAAATGTAGAGTTCGAGTAATATGTTATCAAAGACGAATATCAATAAATAAACTTTATTTTTCACCGAATAAACTTTATTTTCCCCCGAATGTGATCAGAGGTTTATTAAATGGGTCTAAGTAGGAATATGACCCATGTCCGCGAGAGGGTCGTGCAACGTCGATCACAAAAACACCTGACGTCGGTGAATGAGAAAAGCATGCGACGTTGATCATTCATGTTCTCGAGAGGGTCGTGCAACGTCGGTCTCAAATACAACCAACATTGGTAAGTGAGAAAGGTATGCGACGTCGGTCATTAATGTCTGCGAGAGATGTGCAACGTCAATCACAAAAACAACTGACATCGGTATGTCGGTAAGTGAGAAAGGTTTGCGACGTTGGTCATTAATGTCTGCGAGAGAGATGTGCAACGTCAATCACAAAAACAACTGACATCGGTATGTCAGAAAGGCATGCAACGTCAGTCATTCATGTCTACAAGAGAGTCGTGCGATGTCATTCATAAATAACCGATACGGGTAACCAAGAAATGCGTGCGACATTGGTCATTCATGAATTTTTAGTTGGATTTTTTTAAACCAAGGTAAAAAGTGTATTTTTACCTCGGTTTTTTACCAAATAAATAATACTTTTTACTTCGTTTTTTTTTAAAATAACCAAGGTAAAAGAACTTTTTACTTTGGTTATTTGACCTAAATAAAAAAATTGAGGTAAAAGGAGCAAAGTAATAGGCCATTTTTCTAGTGTTAAGATGTGTTATGGATGTTGAACATTTTTCTGATGAAAGATGTTAAATTCTTTGATAGTTGGGGTGTTCGATGTTTTCACAGGCAAATGTAGAAATTTTTGAGTGTGATTATTTTAGAAATACATGTGATTCTCCATTTATAGTGGTTGATATTCTATACTTCGAATGTTTTGTTCAAATGTTAAGCTTTTATTCTAAAGGATAATAAAAGTTGGCTTTTTAAATGTATAAAGTGATGGACATTTGAACTCATTTAATGTTAAGTTATCAGTGATTGGTGTTTCATATCTTGAATAAAAATGATTAAAATTACTTGTTCTGTAATATACATAAAATCAAACGAATCAACTTAAATGTCTAAAACCATTATGTCAAAGAAAAAGAACATCAGTATGTATTTTTAAAACATCATACAAAACAAATGAATCATCACAGTATAATAGTGTGGCATCGCATAATGACAGCAAATAATGATAATCTTAGAACAAGTTGGCTTAAGATCAACTGAGCATTTGGTGTTTTTGTACCAATTTTTTTCCATTGGCTTATTTGTTTCAATTTTATCATTGCCTCTTGCACTTTTTGCTTTTGTTTTTGTTTTTGGTGGTTTCGGGACTTCAAAAGTTGTCTTTGTTGAAGAATCATTTGCATTGTTTTTTGCTGAATGTTCTTGTATATCCTTTAAACATCATTATGATTAAAACATAATGTTGTATGGTTAAAACATCATATCATATATTGTAACATCTAACAAGACAGAAGTAACATCACATCATGTTTTCTGTAAATTGTAATTATGGTCATGCTCAGTCATTGTTTTTCCTCATGCTATATAGTTAAAATTGACATGAAGTGGTTATCCCCGCAGAGGTAGGGATCCCTAGCCCCAGAATCATCAGTTGTAGCAACGAAGGATATCAAAAATACTTGAGATTAAACTTGGATATCCTAGAAGAGAGATGATAAATCGCAACCATTAGAGAATCCAAGTATAAGCAGGAAATACGCACAACCACTTTCAAGGTAGAGGATCTAGTCCTAAGAAAGAACGAAACCAGCCTTGCTGAAAAGACTGGGAAGCTATACCCAATGGTGAGGACTCGCAGGTGCCATTAGATAACCCACAGATACTAGTAACCAAAGATAAGATTTATCATGTTTCTCCCCCAGTCACTTCTAACTACTAAAAAGTAGATAGTGATAAGTTAAGGTGTTATTCACAAAGACCTAGCAGTTTAAGAGATAGTTTAACAAAGTTCACACAAAAGCGTCACCAAGTGTGTGTGTGTGTGTATGTGTCGACAGTAAAGAAAATGAGGGTTTTTTTTTGGAAAGAGTTAAACTAACAAACTGTGAGTATGAACTAAAAAACACAAGATAGATCTAATGAGAATGGACTTGAGGACATTTGTATCACGCTATTGATTTACAGACAATGATTTTCGACTTCTATTCACATACATACAATAAACTATTGTATGCCTTATTACCTGATGTGGATAGGTTGACTCATCAAAAACTTTCACAATGACTAATATCCTGATTATGCCCTTCATCAAACTCTCACCTCGGCCATTATAGCTAGAAGGGCACTAAACCCACTGACCTCCCTAGCCCTCAATACCATGGTAAATCACGACCGTGAAGTAAATTAAACACAACGGCAGCATGGCTCGCCAAGACCTCCACCGGGAACACCCACTGCAACAGTGTATTCTTTTAAGACTGAGAGCATTTGTGTCTTACTATCACCCTCCAGAATTTTATCCGGACTAGTTTGCTACAAACAAGTGATATTACAATCGGAACTAGACTACAACCCCAAATGAATATTAATCAATGCCCAATAGTATGGGGTTGGGTCACTCCCGTATCATTCATAGTCTAATTCAATTGAGTCATCTAGCTTAATATAAACAAAAAAAAGCATGCCTAATTGTTACTCCTAAACACAATCTTCACATTGACCTTTGGTCAAACCCGACAAATGACAAAATACTCTCGGGTTCATCCTGTGCCTAACGCTAGATAATACATTGAAATCCATTAGTTGTACATCCTAATATCATGCAAGCATAATCATAAACATCAAAGCCTGAGTAACAATAATAATAATAAAAGCATATATAGATGAATCTAAAAGTCTCACATATCAAGAAGCAAAAAACATTTACAAACGCTCCCAAGTATATATTTAAGCTACAAAAATCAAACCCAATACATTAATGAGTTTATATGTCGTAGATTTGGAGATATGAATGGAGAGAGAGAGAGAGATGACGAATACTCTATCTAGATACGCTTCCCCCTTTTGTTTGTGGATAAAGGGTTGCCTTTTATAGTGGGAAGAGAAAGAAAGCCCAAAACTCGATGGTCAAAACCCTAGCCAACAGAGTGGCACAAACATGGTTTTTGGCATGGACCATGCCGTGACGGACCGTGCACAAGTACTTGGTCCGTCCTTATGCCTGTGTTTTCTACCAACTAAGCTACATGGATTGACAGGACTGTGCTCGTTTGCATGGCCCTTATTTAGGGACTTCAATTTTCTTGGCAACAACATATATGATGGTTCGTGCCTCTTGAACACCCTTGAACTTTTACTCTTTTTAGCTTCTTTCTTCTTCCACTTTTTTCTATCTTCTATCATCATTTTCGATGGCTTTCATCCTTCTACCAATCTTGCGATTGGTCTTGTATCTACTACCATTATTTTGAATGGCCTTCTCTAATTAATGATCCACAATTTAAGCTCACAAGGCATCTAGACACTCATAGAGGTAAAATCCCATTAGGCTAAAATTATTCCACAAAATAGGGAAGTTATCAGAGAAAACCAAAGAAGATGGTTTTAACTCCCTATCATGCAAAACCTCTATAAACCTAATTATCCACTAACAAAATCATAACAAAAGAGATGTTAAATACCCTAAGAAAACCTATATTTATGTCTCATCACCCAAAATGGGAAAGGCCATACAAAATCATGGAGGCATACAAATCCAACAGTTACTCTCTGGCCCGGATGGACGAGACATTTGTTCCAAATATATGGCACGTAACTAACCTTAGGAAATACCACGTGTAAACCTTAGGTTCCTCTATGTACATATCGTTCATTAGTCTTGATATCATTGTAAACCAATGAGTCCAAATGCTCGAGGCATGATTTGACCGTGCTTGTACATACATAAAAGATATATATTTTCAAAGGCAACACATAGTGTAAGAAAATAAGTGAAAACACCAGTCCTTGCAACTTAAGTAGGCAGTCACCTACGATTTCCCAAAATAAGGGCAAACGCCCCACCCGCGACTTAAGCAGGCAAATTATCTGCAGCTTTGCAAAACAAGGGTAAACTCCCCACCCCACGACTTAAGCAGGAAATTACCCACGACCATAGGAAAGAAGGATAGACACCCCCAACCCGCGACTTCAACAGGCAAATCACATACGACCTTGAGCTTATCCTGCATCTTAAGCAGGAAAATCACATGCTGATTAGTAACAATAAGGGAAAATTCCCCCCACCTAGCGACTTAAGCAAGAAAATCACCTGCTACTTTCCAAAATAAGGGCAAACACCCCCACCCCACGACTTAAGCAGTTAAATCACCAACAACTTCACAAAATAAGGGTCACGTCCTACCTATGACATCAAAACCATGCAAGGCCATTTCACTCCAAGAACATATGGGGTACATAAAAATTAGGAAGCAAGAAGCACACAAAGGACAAAGCCACAAAGCATAGACAACCACCGAGATACTTAGGAACCTAAGGTAAAATATTTTCCAACAATTACTTACATATCCTACAACTTCTAAGATACTGGCCGGCAAGCTTTCCACATGCATATAACCGGGATGACCTTCCTGGCCTAACTGCTGCATCCTAGCAAGTTGTTATTCATAATATAACTTCCAATCCTCAATTGGCACTTACCCATCACGATCAAGTTAAATACTCACCAGCCCCACATTATTGTGATACTGATCCATTGATCAGTGCAAAGCGATGAAACCCTAAAGCTTTTTAAGATACACCAGTATCTCTAGACGAATATTCATAAAAGCAAGAATCACAATCAAATTATCCACAATTGAGTCCCCCATATATCTCGTATACCAGAGGATGAAAAGGGAATATCAGCACCAAGACTAATTTCATAGTTGACCACAATTAAGCTCGGATTCTTGTTAACGAGCCACCTATTGGCCTCTTCCAAATGCACATTCAACGCTACCTAAGAATCATACTTAGTCTTCAA
This sequence comes from Rubia tinctorum, assembly GCA_032355605.1. NCBI lineage: Eukaryota > Viridiplantae > Streptophyta > Magnoliopsida > Gentianales > Rubiaceae > Rubia > Rubia tinctorum. Next base: position 13,613 of record JAULKM010068387.1, read on the forward strand.
CTTCAGAGCGGGAGCCTGGGTAGATGTGAACTCTCTTTTCACAACGTCCAGCTTTTAATACTCATAGTCCACGTGGGCTAATGTCTTATCCAAGATCCTACTCCTATACTGTAACTTATCAATAGTTGACTTTCCATCCCTATCCTACTGAAAGAGCCTCACATGCTCGTCCCAATGCTGGGCACACATAGCACTTAACTCTTAGTAATCATCCCCTAACTTATTGATACATACTTTGTAAGCACATTCCTTCTTGCCCCAGGCAGATGTAAGATCCAAACACCAGAAGGGTGCATTTTGTACAAATTTTCTAACCCTAAACACCCACTCTTACGTATGTGGCTGTGAGTAAAATGACCCCATAAAATTTGCCAACTGCTCGAGGTCATCCAGACAACATCGTATAATTGTGACTAAGTTAGCATCCCCGTGACATGGCTTTCCACATACCTCAAGCTTAGAGAAAATAGGTCCTCATAGTCAAGAATACCATATCCAGCCCTGGAGTCTCTCACTTTTGATAATGGCCGACCATGAGAGTGGATTATACTAAACTCGTAAATCGGTACATCATTGGCCAGGCAGTGCAGACAACTTTCAAGAAATGATGAATTAAAGGAAGCCCAGGAGGCGATTTATCATCAATATTAGAAGACTACCTATCAGGCACAGTAACCACCTATAAAAAAATTAAGAAATCAATGAACCAATCACTGACAAAAAAATAACATTGTCAGCATGTTACAAGCTTCTCAAAAAAATCAGCACAACCACTAAACTAGTCCTATAAACATAAATAGTTTATCAATGAACTTGGCCATCCAAGAACGATGCGCTCTCATTCTTCACACTAGCTTCATCTAAAAAGAGTGAGTTATGGTGTTGAATTTCCACGTAACAAGATTGAAGATTCTCCAGGCCAAGCGGAGTGGGTAATTTCTCCAAATAGTCAATCTAAGGAAACAAACATTCAGCACTATCCACCTTCGGACGATACAATTGATCCATCTCACAGTGATACCAGTTAAGACCTTGCTTTATACCTGACATAAGTGAAAGATTACACACATGTCTTGGATTAGACTACCTCAAATGCTCATACCCGAGATACCTCCCAAAATCGCATGTAGTATCTTCCACCTGCAATATCGCCAAAAAAATCACAAAACCCTTGAGTTTTCAAAAATTGGTGAACTAATTCCCTCACATAACCGGGGCTCCCAAAGCCATCAGCCTTAAAGCGAGCAATCTCATACTGGTGTCGCAAAACCTCCTAATTATACGCATGAAGACACTCACGTACTCTCTCAAGCTTAATCTTAATATCACCATTATTCCTAAAGTAGACCCAAGTTCCCTCAGGCAAAGGCCTATTGCATAACACCATACAAAACGTTACAAATAGGCCAATACAACCAAATCATCACCCATCAACATACTAGGTATAGCGATCCAATACATCATGGTCATCGCCTGCACGCGCATCAACAACATCCCCCATCACTAGAGCATAAAGCTCATTGTTTCTTTTCAGTTATCTTGACATAATTTGCGGTTTGGTGAAGCATATGCTTACGCCCACCACTTGCACTACTGATGCGGGACATTCATTCCAGACCAACATAATAAATTGAATCAGCGCAATGCATTATGCTGGCATGATGAATCTTCAAAACCAAGTCCTGTGGAAGTCCCCGAGATCCACCTATGATGCCTAAGTTAGTGTTTAATCAATATAAGAGTATATCTAGAAAAATGTCATTACCTGTCATGTTGCTCAGACTCTCTATTTATAGCTACCAATTAGTGTGATCTTCACTAATCATGGTCCATGTTGCTCATAAATTGTGGTTTCATTGGTATGATCATAGGTGCTGATCATCTCACTTTTCAGGTTCGTTTATCTTACTCGCTGTATGTGAGGTGTTATTTTGGTCTTGAACTTCGCATGGCTAAGGGAGATGTGGAAGGGTTCTTCTTTTGCTAGGTGAGCTATCCACTTATCTAGTTTTCTAGGCTCGAAGTATTGTCTTTGTTTTGGACTTCACGTTATTAGGGGAGGTGTATACCATAAGCCCCCTAGCCAAGGAGGAATTGAGTACTGAGGTGTCATATTTTTTATTGGAATAAGGAAAATTTAATCATTATGAGGTGAATATTAAATATGCTTTGTGTATATGGAAGGATTAAATTGATGACGTGGCAAACATTGACTTATTGGATACAGATAAATGGGAAATTGTAACAATTATTAATGGCCCCGCAATATGTAAGGTTAACATGATGAGACAATGAAGTCTTACCACCCTGTTATTTAAGTGTCTTCTCCTTAAATGGGCTTATTAGATTACTTCAAAAGGAAATACCAAAAATTCTTAGTGTAAGGAAAATAGTAGGTTATAAGAGTGTTTTGACTCTAACTGACATGACTGTCTTAACATAGTATCACCCTTGTTTGTCTAGTTGTGAGGTTATAATTCCTGGAATTGATGTCGTTACAGTGAGGCTACTGGCTGGGATGTTTAGCATGCATGAATGTCAACTACAATATGGTATGTCATTTCTTATTCCAGACTATTTCTTGTGGGTTTTAGGAGCTTGTGGGATTGCTCTTGCTTAGTTGTACCCACAGAAATGGAAATAGTAGTTGGTTTTGAGCGTATATGTCGTGATGATGGGGTTGATTTTAGTTTGGGGTTGTTTTCTACTTATTATCACCTACACCTGGTGAGTTTAAATGAGCCATGGGTAACTTTTAGGCCTATGGGGTCATTGTGCGAGGTGTTCCTGGGAAGTTTAGGATATGGGAGGACAACAATGTGTTGATTGGTTTCTATGGTTCTAATACGATGTGTGCCCCATTGGAATGACAAAGTATCCTTGGATCAAGAGCTAAAGTGGGAAAGCTCGTTGTGCCCTTTTGCCAAAATGCACGACCATGTAGTGGTGGTTGGAAAACCGAATGGCCGGAAAGGTATGTAATTTAAATTTTTATGAATAAAAATAATTTTCTTTCACAACTTGGTTTATAGGTTCACGGGAGACCTTGCTTCCTAATTAAGGCATGGGTGTTTTAGGCAATCATAATGTGGGCAGTGGCTCTAAACGCAAATCTAATGGTGATGAATGGCTTGGTGATGTTCCTTCTACGGTGGCTAGGCTTGAGATGGAGTTGCAGGGTTAGACATTCTTTGCAAGGAGAAAGATGCTCTGATCTTGGATCTTCGTACGGGTTGAAGGTTTTGGGAAGAATAAGTCTGATGAAGATGATGAGTTGCATAGTGGATGATTGATTGGTTTTAGAGGTGGGTGTTAGGGTGATCTAACCTCTGAATTTATTTTTAAACTTAATTTATAGGGGGGAAGTGTGACATCTATTGCCAGAGTTGGAACTTATGGCCTCTGTACTTTTATATTTTAAAGGATTTTGATGTTTAATTCTCTTTACCTGTTAATGTTAAAGAATTGTATAGTTGGACTTTGTTAATCTGGATTCATTTGCATATGTGTGGTCCATGCTTAGTATGCAAAAACCTTAATGGTTTGTGGGTTTGTTCTTAGAGGTAAGGGTGACGGGTGCCACCTCGTGGTCCTAGGAGGCACGATCTAATCTAGGTGCTTAAATTCATAATAAGCTGATTGTTATTATGGTGGAAATGGTTAGAATATGACAAGCAGGTTGCTAAGCATACTAAAATCTTAATGGTTTATTGGTTTGTTCTTAGATGTACGGGTGACAGATGACACCTCGTTGGTAGAGTTGGCATCGTGATGTGCTTATGTCATTCTGGTGTCGTGCCTTCCTGCTTATATAATTTGAGGTCCACTGTCTAGCTCGTTCCTATCGTGATTCGTGTTGTTTCGTGCCGTGCAATTAAAATAAAAGTCGCTTGCAGCCCGCCCACGTGCTATGTGCTTTTCATGCCTTGTTGTGCTCGTTCCATGTGTTGAATCGTGTCATGCTTGTCTAATTGAGCTAACTCGACGAACTAAATTTAGTCTTTTATCTAATGATTTTTTGAATATAAATATAAGTTAAAGTATATGTACTATAAATATAAATATAAATTAAATATATAAGATATTTTTTTAAATATTATATTCTATTGTAAAATGTTGTAAGTTGAAATTGTTAGAAAAATATAGGTTGAAAATTCTAAGTTAGAAGTTGAGCAATTAGAAAATTTAAGTTATTTTATTCATTCATCAATATATCAGAATTAATTAGTACATTGTTTAATTAGTTAAATTAATTTAATAATATCTTCAAATTTTAACTTAAATTTTTATAACACTTCAAACTTATAATTCATTACGTTTTATCACAACATATTGTTGTATTTAATGAATAAAATATACAAATGAATTATTTATCTAATTCATTATTATTTGGAAGTCAGTTTATAAAATATAGTTAATCTAGCAGAAGTATATAGTTAAACAACTCAAATAAATGACCAATGTGATATATTGAATTTGTGGTTAAGAAAATGACAAAAAAACTTGAATGTCACGGGTTTAATTCCCACCAACAACATATTTTTATAAAACTCATTATAGACTACTGTAATTTATTTAACATATTTTTGAACGGGTCTTTTGGGTCGGGTTTGAGCCAACCGAGCCAAGCTGTGCTCAGACCCACAATTTTGCTCAACTCGGCACTGAGGCCAGACACAAGACCCGTTAGTTTGGGTCGGGGTCGTGCTCGGGCCTCAAACGTGCCCATGCCGTATGGACTTAATATCGAGCCGGGTTTGTGCTGTCCGTGGGTGGTCTGGCCCAATTGCCAACTTTACTAGTGGGTCTACGAAGCAGGATTTTATTTTAACTAATTAATCTAGCTGCTTAAGTTGATTGCTAGGTGTTTGTTTATCTTAGTTGTTTAATAAAAGTCATTATGTGACTGTGAATACCTTGCTACTGCTATACTGAGATAAGCTAAATCCTTCGCTATTGCTACTGGTTGATGAATCCCTTAGCATAATGTGTTTTAGCATTATTTTCGAGGTGTGGACAGTATCCTTGTCTCGTAGAAGTCTAAACTTAATATGGTGAGGATAATTTTTGCATAGTTTTTTGGCGAGCAAATAGTGTAAATTAAGTCCTATATATTAAGATTGTTAGAGTAGCTCTTAGTGTTCTAGGTTGCAGGTTCGTTCTTAATAACCTACTCATGAGTTGTAACAAGAGGTTATTGGTAATTGTGTTTGTTTGGTCGTATAATTGGTGCGTGTATATCATAGCTTGGGTTGTTTGTGTGTGGTTGTTGGTATGAGAGAGTGGGTCGGAGTTTTGTTTGTGTCGCATGGCTGATGATTGTACATGCGTATGCAAAGGCACAGTCTCAATCCTATCTCTGTGTGGTGTGTTTAAATGAGTAGTTATATTTAGCGAAGACATGTTTGAACATATTTTTATGTCGTGAGGTTGGCAATTTTCCAAGCGTATGTGAAACCGCAATATTCTTGCTGCCTTTGCTGTGTGGGTTGGTTTATTTTGTTCTCAGCAAATTGAGAGGTTTCCTCCTCAAACATAGTCCAACAAGTGGTTTGGTTTAGTGGGAGTGTGAGTGGTTGTTGTGTGGGCCATTTGTGGATTTAGATAAGTATGATTTCTGGGATGATTGTTTCCTATAATATAGGTAGCGTTGTTCTAGTTTTCAAGGCTTAAATAAAGGATGGGATAGACGTGGGCGGGTATGAACTCGCGTGACTATCTTAATGTTATTTTCGTATCTCTATGTGCAAGTCATCTCTAAATAAGGACAATTATAGTAGAGGGTTTAATCAGTTGTAGTTTGTTTGTATTTATGTTGCAATAAGTTCTACTCTATTCTTGTTCTAGTGGTTGTGCTTTGTGTGTTGTGTTGTTACTAAAGTTGTTGTGAATGTGTCTAAGTTGTAAACCTCTCGTTGTAAAAATGGGGTGGGATTTTGGAAGTTGTTGAATTTTGTGCCAAAGATCTTACTGGTTTGCTAGTAATTGAAGTGATTATCTCTATTACCAATGTTACAGGCTGAGTTAATGTTTCCTTCAGGATTTTCTAAGAAAGATCATGCGAGCTATAAGTATAGATTTTGACAATTTTCTAGTGAATTTTTATGAATCTTGTTTATTTAACTATTGTTTTTTTCTTGTGTTGTTTAGGATTAGTGATTGCGGTTAGCGAACTAAGCGGTGGAGGTCAATGGTGTTCTTTCTCTACTGCTTTACTTCAAAGGGAGTCAGAAGTACCTACGTAAAGAGAAGCCTAGATTCGCGTTGGCTTGACTCTAGGGGACCACTGGGCTGCATTGTCGACGAAGACACTTGACTAGTTGCAAGTGTTCATTTGACTTTGAAAAATGGGGTATAGTATACCATTAAGGGGAAGAGTGATTACACGGTATTAGGTCGAGTGTCCTTTTCAAGGCGCTCTCTAGAGTACGCTATGACAGCCTGCACCAAGCTTCCCATATGGTGCAGATGTGGTGGCCTATGCATCTACATCAGGTCGAGTTATCTCATAGCGTCAGGTTTTATTTATTTAAGCTAGATTGTACTACTTAAACATGAATGGAGGGATAAATTTTATCTTTCTACCTCCTTTAGGGCCTTATAGGTTATGGCATATGAGAGCTTCTAGTGTTTATGTGTCATAGGTTTAGCTGGATCTTAATGTATCTTAGATGTAATCAATTTGCAAAGAGCATGTCTCGCTGAACAGTTTATTTCGTATGCCGTGTAGAAATCTTAATTTCATTTCTAATTGTGTTCTTTACTTCTACGTCCTTTTAGTTTAGCAATATTTTCGTTCAACATTTATAAATAAAATTGTTACCTGCGCGAGGTAGTTGTTTGTTTTTTCTTTTCTTGCGTACTTGGATATGAACGTACCCTAATTGTGTCAAGGTAGTGAGTTCGCAGTATTACTAAGTTTGGTTTCCCTTGCCGCCTTCATTCAATCTAGCATTCTCGAGGTTTTCTAGTTTGCATTACGTCCAACTTCATCAATGTGGTGTTTTATTGTAACCAATCGTCATCTATTGATACTGCGGCTAATTGTTGTATTCTTGTTTCTATCTCATGTTGTCCTGATTCCTAGCGTGCACACCCCCCTTTTTGTGGCATGAAGCTTAGCTTCCTTAAGATATTATGAGGGTCTGAAAAACAAAAATCGATCCCCACACACGGTGCCACCGATGTGGGAAATTCCTAGGAACTAACATAGTAACTAGAATCAGCATGATGCTTCATGTTAGCCTGCTGGATCTGTAAAACTAGGTCCCAGGAAAGTCCTTGGGATCAACCTTCGATGCTTAAGTCAGTGTTTAATCAATATAAGAGTATATGTGGAATAATTTCATTACTTGTCAACCCACACCCAAGGGTCATTTCCAATGGAGCTTTACCTGTGTTCGCAAAGAATCAAAGATAGAGAAATATAAGTGTTACTCCCGTACTCATTGCTAACTACAATAAAGTAGTTAGTGGCAAGTACGAGGTCGTCCACATAAATACTAGTATTTAAATGTTAGCCGTACACAACCCACATATGGGTGTCACCCCAATTGTGTGTCGGGAATAACTAGTACTAAACATATAAGGGTGGGGGAGGGGAGGGGTACTAACATGCAATTAAGGAGAAGTAAACTACGAATTAACTAATCTTTGGGGTATTTGCAAAATATGATCAATTTAGGGATTTGATCCTAGATTCTATCACATACTGACTCATAAAGCTAATCTCATGCTTATGTCACATAGTGTGGATATGGTTGGGAATTCCCACCGCGTGTCACATAGAGGTTCTTCTCTCGTTAAACCATCTCACAACCTTCGTAATTAGTGATGTGCTCCAATCATTTCGACTTCGCATTTCATCTCATAATCTCACCTCCGATGCTAACGAGCCTCTTCTCGAAGGTACTTAAGCCTTAACGGGCAACACCGTTGGATACGGGAGTGAACCTATTACATCACCGGGCTCTCCACTATAGGAACCAACCCTAATCCTAGAGAGGCAAAGGAATTGGTGCCTTGTAATGATTCTAGGGTCGATACAACCTTGGTCATTATAAACTACAAAAGCTCAATTATCAGGGTAAGTCGGGGTTTCCCTCGTTAGGAACTTCTATTTAATAACCCCAGGTCTACCTCTCCTAACATGCAATCAATTACAAAACTAGAGAATTAGAATAGAAGTCTAATGATCATCTCGACACTCTCAAGGTAGATTTAATGCACTCATCTCCCCGGTACTCTCAAGACTACATGAGTAATAATCTAACACTCCCACGTAAGCATTTTAGCCTAGCACGACATCATACTATGAATGAGATCATGAGTGCATTATAAAACATACCATGACATAAATATATAAGAATAGAAAAAATCAACTCATGCACCAATATTCATAAACATAAAAAATTAGGGCAACCTATAATCTTACATTTTCTAATCAAGTCATGAATACAAATACAAGAAAATAAAACTATTATGTACTATTAAATCCATGACATTCATTGAATTAAATGTCATAGATCTTAGAACTAAATGAAGGATAAAGAAGGAGAACCTTAGAGAGATAATTTTCCTCTTCCTTCCTACCTACAACTCTCTAAAATATACATTATGACTACTTACTTAAACCCTGTGAAGACTAAAGAATCTAATATAGTAGGATAAATGGGAATTGAAAGGCCCAAGGTAAAAAAATCCTAGGTAGCCACTGATGTGTCCATATTATAAGATGATTTTAGAGATCTTTTGTACTCATTTTGGTAGGCTTTTATCCATATCCCTTATATTTGTGGACGACCCGGACTTGCCATTTTCTACTTAGTTGTAGTTAAGAGCACTTTAGGGCTTAAAAATAGTATCTTTGAGAGGTATGACTATGACCTCCCAACCACGATGGCACGGGCCGTGCCAGATTACACGGCCCGACCAGTACAACTCGTGTAATAGCACAAGGGACGTCGATTGGAGCTCGTTCCTTCGTCTTCAAAGTGCACATGCTGTTCTTGATTGGACGACCAATCGATTGGGGGGTCATTCCACCGGGCTTCTAATTGGCACGTCCCGCCAGTCGGGCCCTCAACTTCTTGCGTTGTTAGAGCACGGGTTGTGCCAGTTTGCACGGTCCGTGTCACTTCTTCTTTTTCTTTTGAACCTCTGCACTTTCTTCGGCACATCTATCTATTATCACGTTTTGACTCATGACCTTCAGTCTTCTACTATTCTTGCAAATGTCCTTCACTAATTTACTCTGAAGTTCTTACGAGCGATATAAAAATAAGCTAAAAATGGAATCTATATGCTTGTAAGGAAAAAAATCCATTAGACTCAAAATAGGTTACAAAATATAGGATTTAGATATGAAAACCGAAAACGACCATCTAAACCACTTATGATGTAAACCTACAAAAATTTAATAATCTACCAACAAAAAGATAACAAAATATATGTTAAATGTTTCGGAATATACATGCACCATTTGACATATCATTACCTTTCATGCTGCTCAGAGTCTCTATTTATAGCTGGAAATCAGCGTGATCTTCACTAATCATGGTCAATGTTGTTCCCAAACCGTGGTTTTGTTGGTGTGATTGTGGGTGCCGATCATCTCTCTTTTCAGGTTCGTTTATCTGAGGTGTTATTTTGGTTTTTGCCTTCGAGTGGCTAAGGGAAACATGACAGGGTTCTTCCTTTGCGAGGTGAGCTGTTCGCTTATCCGATTCGCTGGGCTTGAGGTATTTTTTTGTTTTATAATTCACATGATTAGATGAGGTGTATACCAAATTCCATCCAAGAGCCAAGAGCTTGGAAAATTCTTAATCACCCCAACCATATCCTCAAATTTCACGGGATTAGAAAGGCCACGTGACACATCACCATCACTCTTTGTACTCAGCCCAACTGTGAAACAGCCGTGGAGGCCCAAAAACCAAAATCTTGGAGAGGCTCATTCTCTGAAATCATAAGTTAAATCCTCACAGATTATTGGGAAATTGGAAAATGAACCCATTTGAAAAGGACGACAAATATACCCAAGTACTGGAAGCTAGGCACAAGTAATCACCACCAACAACTAGAAGCAGAACAACCCTAAGATCCAGAAGTGATATGTCCCACAATAGCCTACTATTAACTCCCTTCCAGCGTAGTAAAAATAAAAAAATTCAAAAGGAAAACGTGTTACAAGAAACTAAAGCAACTTGCGAAGGGCTTCGCAACACTGAGTCACATTGGGCCGAGGAATTGTGAAGTCAAGGAAACAACAGTGACACATAACATCCTAAACATCACTTTCTTTCTCCCACAGACCTATACATGATAAATCATCATCTCTCTGCGGTTTGGGGGAGGGGGGCTTATGGTATGGGAAATGTAAGTACGCTGGCATGATGAACGAGCTAGGTGCCTATAACAACGAACCAATGGTGCCACCTTGCTGTATTAATAAAAAACATAACCCACGAAACACGCTGACCTCGATAGCCATGACCCGGAGATTGTGGCCCATTACAGCCGCAAGGGCAGCACTCGCGAACATGCCTTACGTGGGGACGAACTACAAAAAACAGACCCTATAAGTAGAGGAAAGATAAAAATAACCAATGTAAGTAAGAACAAGCATATCAACTCATACCATTGCAAAAATACTAACTTAAACATAAGAGCATAATCCCGGATCCAATCTGAGACTCTCTTACAGAAGAAACAATCAAAGGATAATGTCACCAGGAGTTACAGCTATGGTTCCGAAAGTTCGTACCACATCACTATTGTTTGTCCATAATTTACTTACTTGATTTGTCGTCCTGCATCTTTAATTATAGATGTTGGATCGTGCAATTGTGGCCTATATACTTCCCCTCCCCCCTCATTTCTTGGATCATAGTTTAGTGGAGGGTATTTGAAGTGAGTGATTCTTCTATTCTTTTGATCGAGGTGCTTTGCATGCTTAGCAGTGCCTGCCCAAAACTTTTAGGGGATCAAAACAAATTAAAATTTTATGCCCCATATATAATAATTAGGGTATGTAATATTAGTAAAATGGGGCCTCATATGAAAAAGATAAGAATATTATTGAGGTGGCTAATTGAGAATTGTAATATTTCTTATTTTTTCAACAGTATATATATATATTTTAAAAAGGGCCCCTATTAAGTTAATAAATTGGGTTCCTAAGGCGAATCTTTCACTTGCCTCCCTGTAGAGCCGACCCTAATGCTCAGTGAAGCAGTTTGTCCTTGCAAGGTGGTTATTCTGATGCTAGACTTCGCTTGGAGTCAGGGGCGGGTCAATAAAAAAAGTTTGGTGGGTCACATTTAATATAAAATAGAAGTATTATTGAATTTTAGATTTTTTTAAATTTAAAAAGAAATAAAGTAAAGGTGAGATGAAAATATTGTAAGTTTGAAATTAAATATAAGCTAGGGTATTCGTTAAAAATTACATTTAATCTAACTATTTTTTTTTAAAAAATTGGATGTCCAGGGCTGCCTCCGCTTCTGCTTGGAATAATGATATTCAAAGTAAAAATTTATAGGAAAATTGAACAGTGAATGATGTATCATTAATAAAAAATTACTCTTACATCTTAAAATTATTTTTCTTGTAATCTTTTCTTGTTATATTTATTTTTATATTATAAAACGTTGAAAATGTTGACGGGCAACAAACGAAAAAATAAACTAAGCGCTTCCCGCCACTTCGTCACAACATCGAAATGTTGGAACGGTTGCTTTAGGCATCAGGTCTTCCTGATTTTGCTAAATTAAAATTTAGGAAAATTATCCATTACACACTGTGATATAAGTATTTCCTTTAACCGACCTGACTCACCTTGTAAGATCATATCAAGCAACTATAACGTCTATGCTTAAAAGGAAATCAATTTAATTACATATTTTCTTCTCTTTATTAACCATTATAATACATAATAGTGAGATATTCAGTCAAAACAAGAACATAAGTGCATATACCTACTCGTAGTTAGGTTGTGATTTTGATATCTACACAATTAAAATGTCATGAATGAAAAAGATATTTTTAAACAATTGCAAAAGAATATTACTATTCTAAAGTAGAAGACTAGAAGTTCAAACTACATACCTGCATGAAAGTTAATTATAAAAATACACTTTTATTTTTATTCAAATGTGAACTCATATTTTTTTTAATGTTATTGTACAAATCTGAGAAATTTCTTTTACATTTGCAAGAAAATTATTTAGTTATTTTAAAAAAATCACTTTATAATTTTTAACACTATATCTATGTTACATTATTGAACGTGATGCTAATTTATAATTTTTTTAATATGTTACCGCAGATTGCGTCACTTGAATATTTTCCCATCTCATTATTATTGTCTTACTTTATTGTTTTGATGCTTCATTCTTTTTATCCTTTTTTTAGATCCAGTTTTTATCGTAACTGTTTTCTTATTCTTTAAAAATATAATTCATCCATCCTTATACACTTATTTGTTTTCATAATTTATTACAGTTTCCACTATGAATGATCATGAGTTGGGTCTAGGTCGGGTCTAATAAGACCCAGACTCGACCCTTAAAAATTTTAGTTAGACCCAGACTCGACTCGGATGCGCAGGGTTTGAAAATGTTAGACCCATATCCAGACCCAATGGGTCTAAACGGCTCTTGAATCCAAAACGGGTCCTAAATGGGTATAATATTTAAATTATTTTTCACTAAATAAAATATGTGTTATTTTAAATGCAAATAATTCAAGTTCAATATGGATATAAATTAGTTCTTCAAGAAAAAAATATACAATACACATTATTTGTTTAATTAAAAATAAAATACAGAAAGTAATTTAGAAATTAAGATATATAATATATATAGTTAGAGTAATATGAGTCTACTGGTCGGGTTCAGATCAAGTTTGGGTCTTAATATTGTAGGCCCGGGTCCAGACCCATTTTTAAAATTTAGACCCATATCCGGACTCGAATCCGTTAGGTTTAAATTTTTTGGATTCATACTTGACCCAATGGATCTAGACCCCATGAGTTTGGGTCGGGTCTTATACCCATGATCATCCCTAGTTTTCACAAGTTGACTTCTTCCTTAATTTTTGTTCTTGCGTCCAACATGGTAATGGTGTAATGGAGGAAGAATCAATTTTTAGACTTAACATCATCACAACATCAATTCTCCGACAAACTCCCAAGATACTCGATAATTAAGCGACCAATAGTAATAATAGTGGAATCCAAATATTTCCTATTACACAAGCAATAAATGAAAAAAGTTTAAAAAGTAAAACCGATTAGATCTCTACATGTCATGTCGTACAATAGGTTTGTTGTGTTTTCATCATCTTGACAGTGTGTCAATTTATCTATTCAGGTAAGAATATATATTGATTTGCTGTTTCAATTTTTCTAAGAAGAATATCGAAATTTGTCAAGAACTTTTCAATTTGCTTTATTACATAAAAAATAAGGAAAAAAGATACATGGGCAAATAGTATTAGAAATCATGGTTTAACCTAGTTCACGAGATTAACTGCTCTAACAGGCACCCATGGTTTTCGATAAAATTTGGCGCGCGCGTTTGTGTTTTCGAAAAAGAATTTAAAACAATTGTTTTAATACCAACTTATAGTATTTTTTTAAAAAAATACTATAAGTATCCTCATATGTGGATCATCAGAATATAGGCCTGGTTCACGAACTCATAGTCCATACAAAAAAAAAAAAAAACCCCTAGAAAAGGGAAAAATAAAAACAACAATCATCATTCATCAATACGAACGATAGCGAGACCCCATCACCCAAATCGCCATTTATACACACAGGCACACAGTGAGACAGTTGCAGGGCTTTTCTTTCACCTCTCATCTCTTCCAGCGGCCTGGAGTTTTCTGTCGGAAGGTACGCTATCTGCTGCGCAAGTTTAAATTTCTAGGAGCCACTAGAAAATCGTGGACGTTCGATTGGATTCGCTCTCTAGTTCCTGAAGTATAACACTGTTGATTCATTTTTTTTCTTCTGTTGTTTTTCCGGTTGCGATAGGTTTAGATGTGGGTTTTTTTTTGGGTTTGTTGCTGGGAAGCAGACGCGAAGCGCTGTTATGTTGAAACCCTAGATTGATTTTTACGGTGTTGTTTTGACCCAGGGGTGCATTTGGAGATGGTTGGTGCTATGGGTACGGAGATTAGATCGGAGAAGAAGAGAGGCAGGAAGAGGAAGAGAATTGATGCTCAAAATGGTGGAGCGGATGAAGGTGGGAAGAAGAAGATGGTTGATACGAGGTCTAAGAGGTTAGTTGGATGTTACGTGAGGAAGGAATTCGGTGGAAGCGGGGTTTATTTGGGGAAAATTGTTTCGTATGACTCGGGGTTGTATAGGGTTGACTATGAGGACGGGGACTGCGAGGATTTGGATAGTGGTGAAG
>JAULKM010068388.1:0-12038 GCA_032355605.1 Rubia tinctorum
GCATCAGAATTCCAAAGAAAGTTAACAGTGCCAAACTGAGTCCAGTTTGACCCCCCCCCCCCCCCCCCAAAGGATACATCACCCTTTCTAACTTGCACAAAAGATTTTTCCAAAGCTATGTCTGAGACCTCTTTTATTCTTTTCCAGGTTTATGATGTTTTTAAATGATTAAGGATTGACCACATTGTTTTAGCCCATAAAGAGGTACCATGTTGTAGTTTCCACCATAATTTGATGGAAAACTAGATGTTAGAGTATGAAGAATTTTAAAATCCAAACCATTTTCAGTTTTTGGGAAACATAGGTTTGGATAAGACTTCCACACTTTTCTGGTTTAGCTGTCAGACTCTTTTGCATTCCAGAAGAACTTTGCAAAAATTGAGTGAAGCTTGTTTATTGACTCCTTGGTTGGTTTAAGTACTGTAAGGAGATGAATTGGGATTGCATCTAGAACATGTTTAATTAGGATCATTCTGCCTGCTTGGCTTAGAAAGTTATTTTACCAAGAGTTTAATTTGAAAGAAATAGAATCCAATAGATGTTGGTAGTAAATATTCTTATTTCTTCCAATGAAAATATGACATCCCAAATATTTGAAAGGAAAGGTTCCCTCTTTCATTCCTATTTCAGTAGTTATTGCATTTTGGTTCTGCGTGGGGAAAGTTTTGAGATGTTGAAGAATGAGTTATCAAAATTAATCCGTTGTCTTGTGGCCAATTCAAAAGTTTTTAAAAAGGCCAATAATGTTTTAAGTCTATTCTTTGAATATTTCATAAAGAGTGCAGTGTCATCTGTAAAGGAGAGACAAGTGACTTTTTGCATTGAAAATGGTAGCTTGAAATATTCTATGTTTGCATACTGGAAGAGAAAGTTTAAGTTTCTGGTGAAAGCTTCAGCCACTAATATAAATAAGTGAGGAGACAGAGGATCTCCCTGCTTGAAACCTCTTGATGGCTTAAAAAACCTTTAAAGCTTCCATTAATCAGAATTAAAAAGAAGGCTGCCTTGATGTTTTCCAAGATTAAACTGAAAAAGTTATTGTTAAAACCAATTTTAACTAGTAGAGAGGATAAGAAATCCCAAGAGACTCTACCAAAAGACTTCATCATGTCCAATTTAAAAATGACATTATATCCTCTATTTTTGGAATTCAAAAAGTTTGTCACTTCTTACATTAACAAGACATTATCTGCAAGTTCTCTATCCTGAACAAAAGATGATTGTTCAGGGGATATTAGAGAATGAATTATTGGTTTCAACCTTAGATTAAGGATCTTTGAGAAGATTTTGTTTATGAAGTTGCATAAGCTTATGGGTCTGGAAGGATGGTGCAACTCATTAGTACTATTAATCTTGATGAGATGGCTTTGGGTACTTTGTTAAAACCTTCTTAACCAGGGGCTGCTTCACTGTCTATAGAAGAAATTGTATTGAAGAGTTCTTCCATGGTTATTTCCTCTAAGATCTTGTTGTTAATTTTTTAGTTACCAAAGAGGGTATATTTTCCAGTATTATAGCACTGTTAATACCAGATAAGACATTTTTCTCTGCTACCATTAGTTGAGTAAATTTTTTTACTGCTTCTTGACCAATAACTGATTGGTCATCAGTCCAGTTTCCACTTGACTATTATATGAATGCAATGTACTGTCAGTTATGTTTGGCGTTTACTGTGTTTTGAATTTTTTTAGTGCTGACATCTCCATCTTGTAGCCATTTCACTCTGGATTTTTGTCTCCAAAAGGTTTCCTGTTGGGACAAGGAAAATGTGAATTCAACCTTTGCCTTATAGTAAGCAATCCTTGGATTCATTCTCAATATTTCGTAAATCCTGTTTTGCTTTTAGGAAAAACTTTCTAGAAAATTTTACTTTGTCAAACACATAATGTGTTTGTTCCAGGTTTTTAGGGCCAGCTTTAGGTTTCTGATTTTGAAACAGAATCTTTCCATTCCTTTTAATTCAGTGTTAATTCTCCATACATCTTCACACATTTTTAGAAAAGATGGATGACTAATCCAGCAATCCTGAAATTTGAAGGGTTTTGGCACAGTGATGACTTTGTGTGTTTTAATGTGCAAAATTAAGGGATAATGATCAAATTGTTCTCTAGAAATCACATTTATATGTGATGTAGAGAAATCATTCAACCAGAGAGAGAGTTTCCAACACCTCTATCCAGTATTTTCCATACTCTTCCTCTAGGTCCCATTCCAGTCCATGTATAAAGACTACATGCTGTAGGGATTGAGCTGAAATTACCAGAGCTTATAATTTTGTTAAAGTCCTCTATTAATCTTGGTTCTGGAATTGATGGGCCCAGGTATTCTATTTGGTTTTGGATAACATTAAAATTTCCAATTAGATCAATTGGAATGTCTTTGAATTTGAGCAGAGTTTCCCAAAGCTTTGCTTTAACCTTTTGAGAGTGCTTACCATAAACAAAGGCTATATGGCATGGTAAGGTTAAGGAGATGTGTTCTATTTTTGCATAGAGAAATTTTTTATTAATCTCTATGATTTGAACTTTAACACTAGAGTCCCAGAAAAGCCAAATTTTGCATTTCAGATCTGCAAAATGGCTTTGAAAACCAATTTCAAGGCCAGTATCCTGAATATGTTCATTAGTTATGATTGGTTCAATTAATGCAACTATAGATATTTTGTTCCTGTGTTTAATATATTTTAATCTTATGTTTGATGCATTATTACCTATACCTCGAATATTCCAACAACAGATATTTAGATCAATAAATTAATGTCATAAAGACGTTGTGGAACGGTTTATGACCATTTTAGAAGTAGCAGTGTCATCTTTTAATTTTTATGTTTCTTAGGTGTAGCCATTTGATCCATATTATTAACTGAGTTCAGAATTAATGCATTAAACCTGTTCTGAGACTTAACCATATCTTTTTAAAATCTTTCCTTTGAGAGCTTGGTAGTTAGGACTTCAAAGGTATTTTGTGGTTCATAATTATAGCCCGAGCTATGTATATCAGATGAAGTCAGGATCTGTGACCCGCCCCTACCCGGTGCCTTGTTAAACATGCAGAAGGATGCTTCCAGAAGCTATTAAGGGTCAAATATCAAAATTTGTATTATTTCTCCCATTCCTACTACTATGATTCTAATAACGGTAGATAGTGGTAAGTATCGGGGTCATCTACAAAGATGTTATGGATTTAGGAACTAGCTATGCAAAATGATCAATAATTGGCTCATATCCTCGATTCATTCACATATAAGAATAAAAACCTATCATATGCCTATGTCACACAGTGTAGAGATAGCCAGATATTTCCCTCGTCTGTTACGCAAGGTACTACCACTTATACATGCTTATCTCACTGTCTCTGTAATTAGGGATGCACTCTAATCCAGTGACTCCGCAGACCATCCCCATTCCTTACTCTCAATTCTAGCTCGCCCCCCTTGAGGAACAATGCCTGCCTAAAAGGAGTTTGCCTAGCATAGGTCGCAATTGTTAGATATGAAACTAAGGGCATTACATCTCAGACTCTCCACTATGGATCTCAATCCCTAGGCCTAGAGAGGCAAGGGGAATTGAGATCTTGTGATGATTCTAAATTTGGCTCGACTTTATGATTTCTCCTAACCGGAACAACCCTAGTTGCTACAAACAATCATGCTCAATCTATCATGGTAAGCGAAGAGTTTCCCCTCATTGAGATTTTCCTAATCGACCGCCCGACATGCGATTCCTCTGCCATGACTATCCAATTAGAATTATGGTTTAGTACATGTAAAGATATTTCATCAATGTGACATGAATTCACTCATCTCACTAGTGTTCTTAAATCTAGTCCACAATTCTAACACTCCCAAGATAGCAATGATATCGAACGTTATAATATGCTATCATACATGTATGGATGCATCATAATAATGGCATAGCATAAATATTCATAGAAGATAAATCACACATCAAGCACAAATATTAATAGAAATTAAAATAGGAGAATCTAAATCTCAAAAAGAAAAAAAAATCTAATCATGAAAACAAATAACCCCAGGTTCGATTACTACTCCCTAGACATTGAATCCAAGTATTTCATTGGATTCAATGTTACTTGGGAAAAAATAAAAATAAAAGATGAAAAGAAATAGAACTAGAGAGAAGGAGGAGAGTTTTCTCTCTCTAGGCTACTCTTAAGATATAAAATGAAGCATAACATAAACCCTAATTAGCCTTGGCTTATATATAGTAGTAGTGAAATTGGCCTAAAAATAGGTCAGAATTGGAAAAACACCCTAGCAGCTGCAATTGGTGCGGGGGGTGGTCCGTGCTATTCGTACCGTAGTGGAACGCCAAGCTTGGCACAGATTGTGTCAGCCATGCTGGGGCGGGTCACCAGGCCTGGAATGCACCGTGCCTGTTGTGCTAGCGCATCCTAGCAACTCTAACATAGGTCGTTTCCCCTTGTGCTAGCACTTCCCGTGTCATCCCACGCAGGCTATTGGTCGGGTCCTTTTTTTTCTCCTTCTGATCCACGCCATGCATTGTTTGCAATGACCTGTCATCTAGATGCTCCTTTTGATCAGTACCTCGGTGTGCCCCTCGTCATTCTTCACAACCTGTGGGATGGTTTTGGAATTTTTGACTTGAAACAGCACGGGCCATATAAAACGGAATGTCTCGCTCTCATACTTAGCCGATTTTAGGGTGAAAGTGACTTGGAGTAGCACGGCCAGCCGAAATGAGGTACCCCCCGTGCCATGATTTGACATGGACAATGTCGGTTGATATGGGCCATGCCAAGGCTTCCCGGCACGAGCCGTGTCAGCTGATGCGATCTGTGATGGCCCCTGGTTCTTGCCATGCTAGTGCGGTCCGTGCAGACCGTGGCGGCCAGTGCTGGTTTGGATGCCAATCTTCTTTGCTCCGCTACAGATGAACCGTTAGTCTGATTTGAGAATTCTTGTAGTTTATTTAGTAGTGCTCAAGAAGATGAATCCAATGGTTTAATCCTCAAGTGCGGATTATTCTCCAATCTTTCCTCGAACTTTGTGCAACTCCCGAACAATAATTCTTCCACTTTGGACTTGGCCTTTGTGAACTCTAAATCCGCCTTCTTTGGTTCCCATTCCATCTACTACCATGAGTTGAGGTTTGTGGCCTTCAAGTCTACTACCACCTTTTCAGATGGCCTTCAAGTCAACTACCACCCTTTCAGGTGGCCTTCAAATCTACTACCATGACTTAAAGGTTTGTGTCCTTCTACAAAAGATAATAAAAAGAAGAAGTACTCACGAGCCACCTAATGATGAGATCAAAAGGGAAGATCTAGCCGCCTGTGAATAAAAAACACCCATTAGTTCTAATTAAGTCTAAAAAATGAGGTATTTAAACAAGAAAACCAATAATGGTCGTCTAAACCCTTTGTCGTGCAAACCTCACTAAAACTAGAAATCAACCAAACATAAGATGATAATAAATGTGTTAAATGCATCGGCTAATGCATGCTATATGGTGCACATCAATCCCCCACACCTAAACATTTACTCGTCCTTGAGTAAAAAACAAGAAAAGATCTAAGCAAAATGTTGCATGCAAGAGAAGTTAGCCAATGCATTCAACTTATTCCCAAATTACCCTAGTTCCCCCGAAGAAGTTAGAATCTCACAACTCTCAAACTTCCCGAAGATACCAAAGTAACCTAACCATCCCAAAAAACTGTGAAGAAAAAGGTAAGCATAAGAATTATAAGTGTTGAACTAGCTTACTCCACCGAATAGTCCGCCAAAAACAATACAAGAGTCGTTACCTAAAAAACCACCAAGCATAATCCACACGATCCTCAACTCAGTTTCAACCAAGCTAACTAGAGATTCTAAACTTAGCCACAACCAAGGAAAATACCAAAGATCCTTAACTTAGTTTCCGCTTTCTCTCAATTTCTCTCATTTTGCCGAGGAGCCCTTTTGGGTTTTCATCCTAGCTTGCGCATATGTTGAGCTCACCATCTCACCTTTTTCCACACGGCCTCTTATTTTTTCCTAAATTTTCCAATTTAGCAGGGCCTTAGCCTCTCATTTTTACCTAGGCCTTTCGACCTATCTGGGCTTTCATTCCCATTTTTGCCTAAGTTACCCTTTCGGGTTTCCAACTTAGTTGGGTATATTTTTTTCCCCTTTTAAATATTTTTTTTCAAATTTTTTTGGTCTAGCACAAAATGCCCCAAATTTGGATTTTGTACAACAAAAGATCATAGAAAACAAAAATTTGCACCAACAATTTTTTAAAAACACATCCCACAAATACTACAAAAAGGTGCTCCCACACCTAAAAACAACGAACGACCAAAAAGTTCAAGATCCAAATGGGTGAAATACCAAAAAAATGAAAAACATAGTCATCCAAACGATCATCCCAACAGTACAATAGTGGTATTTCAACTCCCACTCCCCCACACTTAGCTCACGCATTGTCCCCAATGCATATAATCAAGGGAAAAAAGAAAGATTGAAGATATTGAAATATCATCTCTAACTCTTGTTTGGAAATTTTCCAAAGGAATTCCTACAAAAACAAGAAAAACAAGAGTAGCAATGCTCCATACAAAAAGTTTGATGACTATCATTCTCAAAAATTACCACCGAATATCAAGCACAATTAAATCATCACAAAATTACCAAATATCTACTAATTTAAAATGAAAAATATTGTTTATTTATTGTTGTCTTCACGATTTATTTGGAATAGAAAAGCTCATTCTTGGATTTGTTCATCAAGGAGGGGATTGCCCTCTTTGTCTACTCCCAAATTCCCCCATTCTAGGTAAGGTTTCAACCTTTGCCCATTTACTAACCACTTGATGCCTTTCTCTTCATCTTTTACCTCTATGGCTCCTTGGTTATAAACCTTGGTCACCACATAAGGATCTCCCCACTTTGATCCCAATTTATCCAGAAAAAGACATAGCCAGGATTGATAAACAAGAACTTTTTATCCCACAAAAAAATCTTTCTTTACTATTTTCTTATCATGTTGGGCTTTTGTCTTTTCCTTGTAAATTAGTGCGGTATCATAGGAGTTGCACCTAAATTGTTTATGTTCTTTGAGTTGAAACTTCCTATGTTTCCCGGCTTCTCTCAAGTTCATGTTTAAGCATTTAACGGCCCAATGTGTTTTGAACTCGAATTCATCCGGGAGGTGGCATCTCTTGCCAAAAAGAATCCTAAAAGGTGACATGCCTATAAGTGTTTTGTATGCGGTCATGTAGGCCCTAAGTGCATCATCCATTCTATCACTCCAATCCTTTCTAGACGGGTTTACCTTCTTTTCAAGGATTTTTTTATTTCCCGATTGGATATTTCTACTTGGCCAATTTTTTATGGGTGGTAGGCGGTGGATGTCCAATGGGTCACTCCATATCTTTTGAGAAATACTCCCATGATTCTATTGCAAAAGTGGGTGCCCTATGTTTCCTTGGTGTGCTAGCATCTTCACTTTCCACAAACATAAGTTATTTGACTCACCAAAATTATCAATATCGACTTTGGAAGTTTCCGCCATCACAAAACAACCAAAGCTTACAAGGGACAATTAATCAAACACCTTGTGGGCACACAATAACAAATTCGCAATAGAATGTAAACAAATAGTCTACCAACAAGAAATCAAACAATCCAAGGAAACAAAATAAAGAAGAGGACACAAGATATTTTACCCATGTTCGATGTTTCCACCTACGTCCTGCAATAATGGTTCCACTAGAAACAATCCTAGCTGACAAGGATTACAAGTTCTCAATACTTTTGCCTTTCTGTCTAGAATTCTCTCCAAGTGTTTGTCCCTAAGGGTTGTTCTAAATTCCCTCTGTTTTCCCCTGTTTTCACCAAGGACACTACCCGTGCCTATTTTCTCTCTATCCTCTCATCCTAAGCGGTACCCGTAGCCCATACTAATTCCAAAGACATAACGGAATTAGTCACTTACCCCACATTTCTCTACGTACTCCCCAGAAAAGGAATTAATCACTTAAGTTCCAAGAAAAGAAAAAATGGACTACGTGGATAAAAGGTGGGCATCGATCTAATAAACTTAAAGCCACACTCACTGAAAAAACCTTTGAATAGGCTTAATAGAAGGGAGTTCTCTAAGATTGGATAAAGGGTGGAGAAGGCTAAGAAGGAATGTTTTTTGGCACAAGAGAGGTTTAATGAAGAACCAAGGGATGAAAAGAGGCAAAGAGTGGAATTTGATGCAAGGAAAGTGCTTGAAGAATTGGAGGAGGCTGAATTCAAGTTCTTGCAACAAAGAGCTAAAGTGCAATGGCTTCATGAGGGGGAAAGGCCTAGCAGGTTGTTTTATGATTCTATGAGAATGAGGCAATACAAGAACCAAATTGTTAACATTTATGAGGGGAGTAGATTACTATCCAATCTAGACCAGATTGAAGAACATTTGAAAAGGCACTATGAAAGCCATTTGGGAGTCTATTGGGAGACTAAAGCTTGAAGGAAAACTGGGCTACTTTTGGCGGAGTGCTAAGCATACAACAACAAGCATCCTTAATTTAACCAATTGGTGAAAAGGAGGTTAAGAAAAAAAAATTGGGGGATTCATCCTAAAAAAACCCGGGGAGAGGGGGTTATGCAAGCCAATTTTTTAGGAGCAATTGGGAGATAATTGGAGGTAGTAAGGTGGAGGCCGTACTTAAAAATTTCAAGGTGTAAAAACTCCTTGAATCAAGCCATGATATCCTTGTTCCCAAAGGTTTGCAAACCTAAATTTGCAAGTGATTATAGGCATATTGCTTGTTGCTCCTTACTTTATGAAGTGATAACCAAAGTGATTTGTGCAAGACTTTGTGAGGTGATGCCTTGTTTGATTAGTGAGAATCAAAGTGCTTTTGTGAAAGGTGGGTACATATCACACAACATTATTTTAACACAAGAATTGTAGCATAAGTATAATGTGGATGGTATGAAGAGAAGTTGTGTTGTTAATGTGGATATTAGCAGATCCTTGATTGTATAAGCTGGAAATTTCTTATCAAATGACTTGAGATTTAAAAGTTCCCCGGGTTGATGATAGATTTGATCAAGGGGATTACAAATAAGTCATCCTTTTGCTTATCTTTGAATGAGACGTATTCTGAAGGCATGGAGTACCTTACAAGAATGGTGGAAAAGAAGTAAAAGGAGAAACACATATATTCCACCAAAGATTCAAGAAGGTTGGCTTGCACACTTTGTTGTTTGCTGATGATTTGCTTATGTTTTGTGGAGCAAACCAAAAATCTATGGAAGGTGTGAAGGGATGCTTCAAGAGGTTTATGGAAGTCTCAGATCTTGCAATAAGTAAGCAAAATCTAGAATTTATTTTCTATAATGGATGAAGAGGAGAAAGACATGTTGGCTGGAATGTTAAATGTAACAATAGGGGGTTTTCCAATGCAATATTTGGGGTTTCCTTTGTCTAATGTGAAGTTGAGGAAGAAATTTTGTAAGAAATTGTACAAAACTATAAGAAAATTGAATAGTTATAATTCAAGTGTTCATTTTTATGCTGGGAAGGTGCAATTGATCAATTCAATTTTACTAAGTATAAATGGCTTTTGGGCTAGCATACAAAGTATACCCAAGGGTGTTCATGAGGAGATTATAAAGATTTGTAGAAGTTTTTTGTGGGGAAGAAAAGAAGGGAAAAGGGTTTATACTCCTATCTCTTGGGACACAATTTGTAGAAGCAAAAGGTTTGGTGGATTGGGGATTAGAGATCCTTCCATTTGGAACAAGGCAGAACTATGTAATAAATTGTTGTACTTAAACTCAAAGAAAGACATTCTTTGGTTAGGCGGATTCAAGCATATTACATAAAGGGTGGAAGTCTACAAGGAAGCAAAGGAGGGGTAAGTTCTAGTTGGCATTGGAAGATGTTGTGGAAATTGAAATATAAACACTTCCAAATCCTTTGGAGTTGTATAAAAAAAGGAAGACAAGTTGAAAGTAAGGATGGTGTGTGATGAAACAAAGGGGGGAAGCAAAAGGGACTTTTATGCAAAGGTAATTTGGCACAAAAACATTTTACCTAAGCATAGAATTTTCCTATGGATGCAATTTAAGGGATGGCTGCCCACGGTTGATAGATTGAAAAGATTTGGGATTTTAAAGACACGAAAAAGGCGTAGTTTATGTTTTTGAGTTGTACATGCACTAAGGAGTTGATGAAAAGTTTGAAGTTGAAGGATATGAGTAACATGAGGCAAATAAAATGGTGTTTGTTGACGATGGTAAGAAGATGGCCATACTTGAAGTTGATGGAATGAAAGGAACAAGAGGATATTTAGCCAAGAAGATTTGAAGATGGAGACCATGGCTGCCCAAGTTGAAGTTGAATGCAAATGGAGAGCAAGTAGAAATTGAAAGTAAATTTGAAGATGAGCTAGATAGAATATAGAGTTGGTTGTTTGTTTTTGTTTGTTTGCTTGTAAATAGCAAGTTTCAATAGGGGTTTTTGCTTGCAAAAGGCTAGGAGCTAATGATAGCATAAACGCACTTTTGGTTTGCTTTGATCTACATACAAAACCTTCATTAAAATAAAAGTAGGTTTTTTATACAAAAACATTCATATCTCACTTGTCAAAATTTAGAACCCTAATTGGTGAGAATCTTACAAACTGATGCCAATAAGTACACATCATCTTCAAGATTGGCATCCAAAAATGAATGTTTCCCAAACACTCAAGACAGAGTTTAAATTCAAATCAAAATCATCCAAACTCTCATAAAAAGAAAAATTAAAACATCCCTGTCAAAATGGAAAACTAACAGCTCCTGTGATTACTCCCTCTTCTTCTTCACTCCTCCTATTTTTCTTCAACAACTCAAATAGGATGAGAGATCTGGAAATAAAAACATACGCGAATATTCATTGTATTCCAGTCAAAGTTTCGTTTTGATCTGCTTAACAACCATCTTCTTCAAGAGCTCCATATCCTTTGAATGAATTATGTTCACACTACAAGAGAAGACACCTACTACTTCACCCCTTTTCAATTTGTTTTTTTGTTACCACCATATAACCGAGGTAAAAAGTTCTTTTCCCCAGTTTTTTCCCAAAGTAAAAGATATCATTTACCTCAGTTATTAAAAAATTGAGGTAAAAAACTCGATTATTATGTGAATCGAAGTAAAAGGTTAAAAATCAAAGTAAATAATGTTAGCGAGGCATGTGCGACGTCGCACATGTTGTTTTAATAGGTGTCCCAATTTCGCATGAAACATCATTTGCACCGACATGTGGTCTGATTGACTACCGAAGTTGTTGATATGTAAAAGATACGTTAATGTAAAGAATTTGATAGTGTTAGAAAAATTGAAAACAAAATATGGTTATCGTTCGCTTCTCCCCTTTTTGGCTTCTCTCTCCTCCCAATATCCCGTCATTACAATTAAATCAGGGGTATGTACCATGACAATGCAGCATTATAGCAGCTAGCAAACACTATGCTACAAATACCATAAAAATCATAATTAACTTTCGCAAAGGTCCATTACACCCTTTGTTCAATGGTTGTAAATCATAGGATTATTAAATTGTTTTACAAAATCATGCACAAATGAAATTGCACATATACACAATAAATTATATAATGTTCAATTAAGATAGTTAAGTAATTTGAAAAACAACAATCATGAAAATATCCATACAAGGTGATATGAATTAGAAATTTTCATTTATTATATTTTCATTTATTTAGTATTTTTAGGAGTTAACACTATACTCTTTTTCCCACTAGGTTTTTAATGAGGTAGTGTGCTCATATTTAGAATTATTATTTTTAAATAATGTAATTTAGGAGTTTTGATTTGATTAGAATTAGATTTGGTAGGTTTAAATAAGGTATATTCATTTAAGAATTCATCCAACATTTGGATTGATTTACTTAGATGAATATGGTAATTATTTATATTTATTTTAGGAGTTCTAATTAGATATGGTTTTAGCTTCCTAAAGCTACCATAATTCTTTTCAGTTTCTATTTGTAATGACTGAATTTTACCTCTA
>JAULKM010068398.1:0-12038 GCA_032355605.1 Rubia tinctorum
AGAGAGGGGGCTATGAACTAGGGAGGGTGGGAATAGGGCGAGGGGCGCCGCCTGGTGTGGTGGTCGGGGGCGGCGGCGCCCCCATAGCTAGGGTTTCGCAGAGGCTTTTTAGAGAGTGGGGAGAGGAAAGGTTTTTAGAGAGGTCGAGTCATTGACTTTTTTATGTGAGATATTGTTGAATTCATCTAAACATATATTTTTTAAAATATCAATTTTTTATGCAAAATCGATATATGTAGTTAAAGATATTAACGGTCAAACATGATCATTGAAAACCGTGAAAAATCAAATAGGTCATTACTGTTGGGACGGAGGGAGTATAATGTAAAAAAAGTATTTTCAAAATTTCTAAATGTAGTATGTAATTTAACAAATGCAATGTATAAGTTAAAAAAATAAGTGGCATTTCCATAAACTTATGAACAAGTTGTCTGTGTGAAGAGACCCACCGACAAACAATAAACTGTGTTTTTGTTTTGTCTTTGATGAACTTGTATTTTCATTTCAGATTTCATTCAATTCTAGCAGACTTCATCCTACCATGCATTACCAGTAAATTGGTGCCGGCAAGCTATGCTCCTTGGATTTCATAATCCCCGAAATCTTGGCAAAGCAAATTGAAAACGTGGAGCTTAAAGAATCCCAGGTTGCCTACGCAAGTCGCTCCACAATTAGAAGCATACAGCTTAGCCAGGTTGTAATCACATATATCCCGATATACACACACAATATGACTCGCGTATTGCGATCACAAACGGTAACCTTATTAAGAAGTTTAAGAGGCTTTACTACATTCTCAACAAGTTTAACACTAGTCATGAATATCGATAAACTTGTTGAATTGGAAACGATATTTATTTTAAAAGTTTAATCAGTCCTTTCGCTCAGCAGTTTGGGCATAATAGTCCAAAAATATTTCAAAATTGGTTTAGAGACTCGGTCTTAAATGACACCACCACCTGGCACCTACTATGCAGTTTATAATATTTATCAGACGTAATAAGAAGAAAACCATCATTCATCAAACCCCCCACAACAGCCCATCACATATTTCGTTGCAAACTAGCAAGATAATAATTACCAATAACCCAGATATTTGATGTCTGATGATATTCCATTGGAAAACAAAAGCAATTAAAACCAACCAAGACAATATTAAGTTACTTATACCAATCTTTAAACACTAGCGAATCCAAGTACTAAGCAACAAAACTGGAGAAATGAATGCAAACTTGTTACATAAACAAGTTGGGCTTGCAAGCCTTGTAGGTGGTCTTGAGCTTCCTGGTAGGTGGCCTGACCTTCCTGAACACGAGGGGGAACTTGATCTTGGAGTTGTGGAACTGCTTGATACTCTCCCTCTTGCATTTGTTTGAAGGCACTGTGGCGGTCTTGATGATCTGGATGCAGTGATGGCGAACCCTGTGGCGAGAAGCCATCTCTGTGTACATCTGCTCCACAGATCCATTCAAAGTGGTGTCCCTGTACTCCTTGTACATGTTGTGGTAGCCAGTCCTACTCTGGTACCTCAACCAGATGCCATAGTTCTTGATGGTGGTTGGGTTCTTCTCGAAGATCTACAACAGCACATAAACCAAGCATTATTTTAAGTTGCTGAATAATCTAAAGAATTTAATCCAACATGAAAAACGAATAATTAAAGGACAAACACAATGGAGATGTCATCATGATAACACAAGCAAGCATATAAACATATTGTTCACAAACAAAACAAGCTATCAAGTACAATATCAACACTCAAGAGAAAATCAAAGACTATAGAGAAAGAGAGAGAGAAAGATCAGTAGATCTGGGAGATCAAGAAATTAGTAAAATAACAGCTGTGGTTCAGACACAAGTGATTTCACTCATCCACTCTCCCCTTGCAAAAAGACTACCGAGTACACTTTATCATGCATGGTTAATACAGTAGAATTATCTCAAAAAAACAATCTGACAAAATGACTAATAATTAAAGGCCCAACAGGATAAACACATTCAGTGTTCCAACGACCTACATCCTAATACAGGTAGCAAGTATGCATAAACAGATTGCGAGGAACAGTAAGTGGTCTTTGGTCAGAGAGAAGTTAACAACAATACAATCACAAACAAGAAAATCAGAAACCAAAATTGCAGAGAGTAGACAACACACATCAGAGAGAAAGAAACTGAAGAATAATTCACACGGCACATTTACATGCTATACTCCCAATGGCACCCTGCTCCTGAGAAGCTCAGGACGAGGATTACACTTGAAATGATCTTCATCACAATTGAAAGAAAAAAAAAACAATGCTAGACCAGACCATGACATGGAACCTACCTACCAAAAGTTGATCTTTAAAAGAGTTTTTGTAGAACAAAGACAGAAAAAATGGAAGTACAACAAAAACTATGGCACTTTGGCACAAGGGTTATCTGGACAAAGCATTTTTAATTCCTATACATAATAGAAGTAAAAAAGATTACTGGACCAGACCAGAACATGGGACTACAAAAAAAATCATTAGAAACAACCTCAAAACCTACCAAAGTTGGTCTCTAAACGAGTTGCCAAAGAACAAAAACAGAAACGTTGCATTTACAACAAAAACTAGGGCACAAGGGTTATCAGGAAAATACATCAAGTCATGCAATCATTTAATGAAATATACCTCATTGATAGCAAGGACTTGGCCATTGCTCTTCTTGACCTTCTTCAGCTTCCTCAAAAAATACCTATGAGATAAAATTTATGAAACAGAAATACATCAGTAAACCCAGTATGACAGTTAATGTTTGTAAAACAAACCATACATCGAGATCTATTCTCAACGAGAAAATTCCACCTCTCCTTCACTCAACCATGGCTCTCTGGCAAAACAATAACACTTTAAATAACAAGCATGAATGAACTAAAAATCTAGCATCTTTCGACACTATAAAGATCTACGACTAGTAGGACAAAAACAAATCATCATAAGCACACGAAATTCGCATGAAACCCTACAAACACACATAAACCCGCCGCACACATTTCTAAAGGCTGCAATCATTAATGAATCGGGGTACGCACCAGAACTTGGACTTAGCGCGGACTTCATTGGTGGCCCAAAGCTTCATCCGGTAGATCTTGGGATGCTCATCGGTTTCCGACGGAAGAGCTCTTCCCACAACTTGGTATTGATGGAACTGCACACACAAGATATAGACATATAGGAAACACTCAAACCTAATATAAATGAAGGATTAAGGGATTGAAGGTGGCGGATTACCCTGTAGTTCACCATCTTCCTCTTCTCTTCTCTCGGGTAGCCGCCGCCGGTAGGGGATAGTTTCGGGGAGAGAGACTGAGAAGATATTAATAGGGTTTTGGTTTTCTCAATTATAAACTAGCTGGAACCCTAAGGAGATGATTTTGGGCTCGGGCCTCAGCCATCCTTTTGGGCTCATTGGGCTTTAGCCTTGCTACTCACATATTCATCTGTAATTCTTTTGGGCCCATTTGGCATTAACCTCTGCTCAAATATTCAATTAATTTTGACTCCGCTTAAATTGTGTCTCCCTTTTTTTCACAAAGTCTATGGACAGGTATAAAAAATTTAGAATAAAGTGTCAAAATAACGCTAATTTTAGTTTGAAAGTGTCAGTATAACCCTATAAAATCAAAAGGTGTCAAAATAACCATAACTTTATGGATTATGTGCCAGTATAACCCTGGGATAAGTTGACTTCAATATTCAAAGAGAATTTTGACCGAAAATCAAGGAAACGGCCAATTTGTCCCTGGATTAAAAAAATTAAAAAGACCCATCTAACCCTCCTTCTCTTTTTCCTTCTCCATTCTTCTTCTTCCTTTAGGGTTTGGCATCGGAACAAATCGTGAGGTCAGAGAAAATTACCTCCGTCCAACAAAATTAGGCCTTAAGGATTTAGGTCAGAGCAAATTGCGAGGCCGCAACGGAGAAAAATGAGGAGCGCCAAATCGAGGAGAGACTCTATCTAAGTTGACGACGTCTCTTTTGACTTCATCGTCGCCGCCCGCGACACTATATGCTCAGTTTGCTATGGCGGGTTCAGCCTCCTTTGTTGGAGTGTCACAGACTACGTGCCCAAGAAGATATACATTGCACGGGCACCAACGGCATCGCCACTGGCAAACGTTACTTGTTGGCGGGGTGATTCAACGGCAAATAGACCGCTCATACATAGCTATGTGTCATGCAGGTTGGGTTTTTCTTGCCGCGTATTGGAAGAGTTGCGCTAGCTGAGCAGAGAGGCTCGGTGGAGCTGCGACAGGAGAAGTAATAATGGCGGAGGGTGATAGAGAATCAGAAGGAGAAGCGATAATGAGAGTTTGGCGGTGACAGTGGGTGAGGGGTGAGGGGTGAGGGGTGAGGCAGAGGTGGTGGTGGGTCAGGGTTTGAGAGATGGTGGTGGTGGGGCAGGGTTTGGGGGTTAGTGGTAGTGGCTAGCGACGGGAACGAGTGGAAAAGGTGGTGGTGACAGAGGGTTTGGCTGGTGTTGGTGGCTGGCGGCGGGAGGTCGTTGTTGGCGATAATGGGAGGAATAAAATGAAAAAAATAAGGTGAAATGGCCAAGAGCAAATTTGTCTTTTCTTATCCGATCAACGACCAAATAGGTGAGTCAACGCTGGGATATGGCCGGAAGGTTATATTGGCACAATTTATCATAGAGTTAGGGTTAGTTTGACACTTTTTGGTTTTACAGAGTTATATTGGCATTTTCAGTCTAAATGTAGGGTTAGAATAGCATTTAACCCACAATTTTAAATGCAGATAATTCTAATTGTTAATTTACTATATTATCCTTAATGTTGTTTCAATCCTAATCAATTTTTTAGTTATATAACTTTAAACCAGTTCAGTTTAATACTTAAAATATCCTCCTAATCTCTATAAATATTACCTCACAGTGTTTCTAAGTATTATTTAGAGTGAAGTGTTAAAATAACCCTATATTTTAGTCGAAGGTGCCAAGTTAACCCTATAAAATTTGAAAGTGCAATTCTAACCCTATTTTTTGATCGAAAGTGCCAATCTAACTATGGAATCCTGAATTTGGGAGAAATTTATGAATTGACTATTATGTCCCTATTTTTTTTAAAAATAAAAATTCACAAAAATGAAAAACACTTTTGGATCTAGACATTTTCGTGAGATTAATACCATCATTGCGGTTTGCTTCTTCTCCGCTGCAAAATTAGAAACACTCGCCGGATCTGGTCATTTTCATTTGCCTTGTACTCATCCCCGTCGTCCCCCAAAAAGTGATATTTGCACCTAAATTCCTCCGACAACATGTTATTGTTAGGACAAAGTCTTGTATAAGATCGTCTCATAGTGAAACCAATGATTAACATCATAAATTTTAATCAGAGATATGGTTCCGAATTTATTTTATATAAAGTTTGGAAAATAAGGAGGAATCTAGGTGCAAATATCACTTTTTGGGGTGTTGGGTACAAATAATTGGAAAATAAATTATTTTGAGTCGTAAGAATCTTGTGTGTCAAGATTTTGTGGAAGAGAAATTCGCGGGTCAATTTTTATACTTCTTTTCTTGCAATGTGCGCATTTTTAATACCATATTTGATGTTTCATTTCCAGTACTTGATACTTCAACTAAACTTTGTGATGTTATACCCGAAATATTTTGTTTTTCTACAAAAATCATGTGTTCAAAGTTAAATTTTGATATTTTAATGTAAATCTTGTGTTTAGATGTTAAGTTTTTCACACTACTTATTTTGACACTAGTTTGAGACATTTTACAAATTAAACTTTAATTTATATTTTGTTTGATGTGTAATTTTTTAATATGTCGTTTTAAAAGTTAATATCGATGTTTTTTCTACTAATTATTTTTCAATGTGTGTCTTAATTTTTCAATATTGGGAATTTCTTTTTTAATATGATCTTTTTACATTTTGATGTGACACCTGATGTTTTAAAATTAATGTGCATTAAAGTATTTCATTTTAGAACCAGTCTCTTGAAACACAGTTGGTGTATACCTAGCCCATAATTTAGAGGTTGCTAGCCTTTAGGCCAAACCCAATACTCGACCGTAAAGCCCAATGTTCACATCACCAACAAACCGAGAAAGGTAGAGCCTTGTCTGAAAGACTCAACCACGAACTGATAAAGGTGGAACCACGTTTGGAGGTTTAACCACAAACCGAGATTGTAGGAACCATGATGCAACCCACAATATCAAATGCTGACAATATGGAACCACGATCGCATACATCTATAAATACAAGGAGATGAGCAATGAAGAAGGTAAGTGACACTAAAATGAGAAATTCCAGTTCTTTAAGGAAAATGTTGACTTGATCGTCAAAGTGTTTTCCCCGGAATCATTTCCAAGATCTGTTTTGCAGGAGGAGATATTTCCAGGTGAGCAGCGAGTGTTGTACTTGGTTGGATCGGCATATCATTGGCGCAGTCTGTGGCGACACATTTTTTTCGTTCTAAGATTCTTCAAGTAAACAATGGTGTTCACAGAAGTGAGAAAGCCATAATCACCAGACACAAGAACAAACATTTGGGCATAACAGAAACATGCATCCTAGCCAAGATCAACTGTTTGTCCCAATTAGAGAAAGGGAACGTAATAAGGGAGATACAGAGTATGATGAGGAGGAAGCGGAATCCCCTAACGCAAACTAAGAAAAAGAAAGACAAGCGTTCGTAGCATTCTTAGAGCCAAACAGAGAAAGCATGTACAATCAATTTTAGCAACCCTAAAGCCAAAATCTGCAAAGGTGAACAAAAAACAAAGTCAGGTGCAGGAAAGCCTCAAATACGAAGATGAGTTAAGAGAGATCGAAGTAGTTAATGATGCAGATAAATCGCCATTGCCACCACATCTTCGTGACTTTAAGAAGCCAAAAGACTTTAAGTTACCTCTGCATGTTAAAATATACAATGGAACCACAGACCCAAAGATATTCCTGCATTCCTATCGCAATAGCATGAGATTTTGCGATGCGCATAAAGAGTTGGTATGCAAATATTTCCCTATCTTCTTATCGGGAACAGAGATCACATGGTATGAAGACCTAGCATCTGGAAACATTAAGTCTTGGGCACAGTTGTCATATTTTTTTTGGGCCACTTCTATTAGAAGCATAAGTTCACCAAAACAATCGCAGACTTAAATAACATAGCTCAGCAAAATGATGAGACCCTCGAAAAATATCACAATCAGTTTGTCACCGAAAGTTTGCAGGTTTGAAATTGATCGTTCCAATCCTCTTTAGGTGTAATTACATGGGGGCATGCGGTTATGAGAATTCTACAAGGAACTCACAAAAAAACATGGCCAAAAACCCAAGAGAGTTGCAAAAAATGATCTGGAAATATGTGAGAACTGAGGAAGCAAATAACCGCAAGTTAAAGTGGGAGCGGGGCGAGAAAAGAATGGCGGAAGATACACAGAAGGGGTTTATCAAGAAAGAGAAAAGAAACATCATTTTCAAGGGAAGATAATTAAGGATGCAAATCGCATCATTCCAAGAAACACTCCTGACAAAGTCAAGAAGGGAAATATCGCAAGTGAACAAGGAATTAAATAGTGAACCGGCCCCAATGATAGCATCTCCTGATAAAATATCCAGAGAATACTACTACTGTGTTTTCCACAAAGACCATGGCCATGATATCGAGTATTGTAGAGGTCGGAGGAGGCAGATAGAGGAGAACCTGAGGAATGACTATCTAAGCTAATACAAGAAAGAAGAGAGGGGAAGCCGGTACAACGAAGCCAAATATGTTGGGAGCTCCGTGGCAAAAATCCAGGGCATAGCAAACACACAAAACAAAAATTAAAAGATGACAACAGCGGTGGATTATGATATAGGCACGGAAACTGAGCCTCCAGAAAGAGTATTCCTACCTATACATAAGTCAAATGAGTCGCTATCCAATAATGCTTGGAAGGCCAAGGCTATATATTCGCCACCATAAGAGCCTGCTAACAAGAGGCTTCATTCGGATGAGGCAATCACATTTAGCAAAGAGGATGTGGTTCCCAACGCTTCACCTCATAATGACCCAATGGTCATCATCGCTAAAATTGGAAATGCAACAGTTCATAGAGTATTTTTGGTTGATAGAAATGCAGTTGAAATCCTATTTGTGGACTGCTTTGATAATCTAGGATTCAAGTGGACGGATCTAAAAAAGGCCACATCCTCGCTTGTAGGATTTATAAGATGAGCAGAGACACCTTTAGACAAGTCCATTTAATGCCTATTACCATTGGTGAGAGTGATAGAAATTGTACCATCATGTGCAATTTTATAGTCATGGACGCGTCAAGTCCATTTAATGCCATCATTGGAAGACCCTGGATGAGCACAACAAAGGCGATATGGTCTCTATACCACTTAGTAATGAAATTCCCAACTCATACTGGAATCACAACAATAAGAGGAAACCAACAAATAGCGAGGCATTGTATGTTCATCGCGATGAAAGCATGAATTTTTTGGAGCAAATGAAGATGGTTAGCACTGTCTCAGATAACAGCTTACTCAAGCAATGTGACTCAGCAGTAGATCTAAGAGAAGAAACTGAAGTCGTCACTCTGGATGACGAAGACACTTCTAAGTGCGTCAGAATAGGGAAGCACCTTCCAGATCTAGAGAAACAAAAGGTCATAGAAATCATGTGAAGTCATAAGGATACATTCCATGGAGTGTAAAGAACATGGGAGGATTTGACCTAGAAATTGCTACCCATTCCTTGCATCAACAATTCAGCCAAGCCAGTTAAGCAGAAGCAACGAACCTTCACTAGTGACAGGGAGAAAACAATTGAAGAGGAATTAACAACTTTGCTTCATGATGGTATTTTGAAGGAAGTAACATATCTGAAATGGTTGGAAAACCCTGTGAAAGTAAAAAAAATGGTGGATACGGTATGGAGAATGTGTATAGACTTCACTAATATGAACAAGGCATGCCTAAAGGATTGTTATCCTTTGCGTAAGATTGATCAGCTAGTCCAAGCGATTTCAGGATACGAAGTCGTAGCCTTTTTGGATGCATATAAAGGATAACACCAAATACTGATGAGTCCATAAGATGCAGAGAAAAATGTGTTTATAACAAGCTTTATAATATTTTATTATGTGAAAATGTCATTTGGCTTCAAAAATGCGGGAGCAACATATCAGAGAGTGATCGACAATGCATTTTGCAATGAAATAGGATGAAATGTGAAAGAATATATTGATGACATAGTTGTAAAATATAGAAAGGTAGGCAGCTTCACGGAGGATTTGAAAGAGACATTGGATAAGCTAAGTGAGATCGACATAAAGCTTAATCTTAAGAAATGCATAGTTAGAGTAGACGCGTGGAAATTCTTAGGATATAGGGTATTCTCCAGGGGAATCGAGGCTAATCCAGATAAAATACAAGTTATATTTTACCTCCCTCGACCAGAACAGTCAAGGAAGTACAAAAATGGGATCTTTGGCAACACTTAGTAGATTTGTTTCAAATGCAGCTAAAAAGCATTTCTCACTCTTCGAAGTCCTAAAGAAAGTAAATAATTTTAGATGGAAAGGGGAAAGTCAAAAGGCCTATAACTCCTTGAAGGAGCAGCTCCAGGCATTGCCTACATTGAATTCACCAATCTCAAGAGGAACCCTATATCTGTACTTGGAAATTTCAAAGAATGTTGTCAGCTCGGTCTAGTACGAAGGCCAAAAACAGATACCAGTATACTACATCGGTAGAATGCTACAAATCACACAGAAATCGTACATGTCATTCGAGAGGCTAATTATAGCTTTGGTATACTTAGCAAGAAGGCTGCGAACCTATTTCCACATTTATGGGATATTTGTCTATATTGATCACCCGGTCAAGAACATCCTCAGCAAGCTTGAAGCATTTGGTAGAATGAAAAAATGGGCTCTTGATTTAGGGAAATATGAGATCCAATTCCAACCACAAACTGCAATCATGGCACAGACCTTAGCAGACTTCATTGCAGTGATGATGAGCGAAGATGCACAAGACGTGAATGTGCAGAAAAATCGTGGAATAAACAAATACAAATCCAAGTGGGAGGATGTCTCATGGAAACCATTCGTGGATGGAGCATATAGCAAAGAATGTTGCGGTGCGGGACTACTATTAGTCAACCCAGAAGAAGAGGAGCACAAATATTCAATTTGTTTCGACTTTCTGCTCACTAACAATGAAACTGAATATGGAGCTTTAGTATGTGGTTTAGAACTTACAATCAAAATGTAGGTCAAAAGTATCAAGGCCTTTAGTGATTCATAGATAGTGGTGCAGTAAGTGTGAGGAGACTATGAAGTGCGGGAAGAGCAACTAGTAAAGTATTTGGGAAAAGCTCATTAGCACATTGCACAACTTGAATACTTCGATATTCAACATGTACCAATGAGTGAGAGAACAAAAGCAGACACCTTAAGCAAGCTAGAAACAACTGGATTTGATTTATTGTTTGGCCACAAGGATGTTAAGGTGGAAGTCAACCCAGTCAGAAGTGCGGTAACTACAAGTATGTCAACAGTACAAAACCAAAGAAGTAAGCTGGATGACACCACTGATAGAATAATTCACAAAAGGGAAGTTGCCAACAGACAAGATACAAGCCAGAAAATTGGAGTTGCGATCTCACAACTACGCCTACGAAGAAGGAACCTTATATCAAAAAGGCTTCTTGACTACATGGATAAAGTGTATATGCCCATCACAAGCAGGGAAAGTCCAAAGAGAAGTGCATGAAGAATTGTGTTGAACACATCAAGGCTCTAGAACTATTACCAAAAAGATAATTCGAGCAGGGCATTACTGGCTGAGTATGTTTAATGGTGTGCACAACTTTGTGCTCAAATGTAAAAGTTGCCAGATCAACGCTCTGATATCGCACAAACCACATGATGTTTTAACAGGAATATGTGGAGTTTGGCCATTTGATAAGTGGAGAATTGATCTAGTGGGACCTTTTCCAAAGGGTACTAACAACAGAAGATTATTAATAGTTGCGATTAACTACTTCACCAAATGGGTGGAAGCGAAGCCTATAGGAAGAGTAACAACATATAGGAAGAGTAACATCATTGATAACAAGAAAATTCATCTAGAAGAACATAGTTTGTTGCTTCTGGGTGCCAAAAACTATAGTCACAAACAATGACAAACAATTCACTAGCGGAGTCTTTACTTAATGGTGCTTGAAGTTAGGGATTACACAGAAGTTCACCTCTGTAGCTCACCCTCAAACCAATGGACAAGTGGAAGTCACCAGCATGACCATAGTTCAGGGTATACAAAAAAATATTAGAAGGGAGGCAAACTGGTTAGTGGACGAAATACCCAATACCATGTGGTCATAGAGAACAACTGTTTGACAACCGACGGGAGAAATGCCATATAGTCTAGTCTATGTGAATGAGGCAGTAATAACGGTGGAAATCAGGAACTCAAGCCTTCGAGTACATGTATACAAGGAGGATGATGATCCTGAAATGATGAGATTGGACCTAGGTAAACTTGAAGAAAAGAGACAGCGAGCAACGATCATAGAAGCAAAGTATAAGGAGAAGATGGCTAGAGCATGCAATCATAAGGTCAAGGAGACGCAATTCCAAATTGGTGACTTTGTGCTGTGAAAAAAATGAAGTGAGCCCAGCGGAAGAGAAAGGAAAGCTAAGCCCAAAGTGGGAAAGCTCGTACAAGATATCAAAAGCTCACCGGTCCAATTGCTATGAGCTAGAGAGATTAAATGATAGTAGAATCCCCAACACTTGGCATGTGATCAACCTAAGAAAGTTTTATGTGTAACATCTAAGGCGGGGGGTAGAACAAACCCAAATGTATAGAATCCAAATGTTTTCTTTTAAAAAGGTAAGCTGTTTTTTTTTGGCAGACATTAATTTTTCTTGTCCGATTTGACTTCTCATACTTTTTTAGTTTCGTAAATTAAATCTCCAAACCCATTTGTATTCTTCATCATCTTCTTCTCTCTTTTATTGCTCCAATT
>JAULKM010068406.1:0-12038 GCA_032355605.1 Rubia tinctorum
TCATGCTCTTTACGTCACGTCCATCGTGGTGCCAAAGCTATGAATTTGGCATGTTCAGGTTCGACCTGCAATTCGCTAGTTGTTCAAGCCAGATTTGCATTTTGGCTGGGAAGGCTTTTCACACCACGACCATCGAGGTGCCGGAGCTCTTAATTTGGCATGTTCGGGCTTGACCTCCAATTCGCTGACTGTTCGAACCACATTTGCATTTTAGTCTGGGCCAAGCTTTTCGCGTCACGTCCATCATGGGGCAGGATTTTCCCACTATGTAACTAGTTTTTTCTCCTGGGCCCTGCTCGCTTCATTTATTCTCAGTGCCAAGTCCTCTACCTTCAAGGATCTGGGTCTGGCTTTGCTGTTGTAGTGTTGTTCCATCCAGGACTTGTATACAGCTTCATTCAGTCCTGATTTCTCCCTGAGTTCTTCAAGATCTTCCAGGTTTTCCCTGATCGCCGGGTCATTTTCCTTATGTTGCATTGGATCATTTACTCTTCCATTGGGTACTGCGATCTCTGGTGGAATTATCACCTCTGTTCCAAAACACAGCCTGTAAGGAGATTCCCCCGTGGCCGTTCCGGGGTGGTCCTGCATTCCCATAGCACACTTACCAACTCCCCATCCCATTCCCCCTGGTCCCGTTCCAGTCTCCTCTTCAGTCCTTGGACTATGGTTTTGTTTGTTACTTTCCTTTACCCAATCGCATATGGGTGACCCACCGCCGTGAACTACTGCCTTATGTTCAGGCTAGCACACCAAGACTCAAAGGGTTCATGGGCGAACAAGTTTCCATTGTCACTCACTATTACTCGTGCAATTCCAAACCTGCACACTATTTTTCCTAGCAAAATTTGTGATTCTTTTCCCAGTTATAGTTGCTATGGCATCTGCTACCCACTTTGTGAAGTAGTTTATTGCTACCACTAGGAATTTCTTCTTTCCAGCTACCTCAAGGAACGACCCTGCAATGTATATTCCTCGTTTAGCGAAAGGCCATGGTGACCTTATGATGGTCATTCACTCTGCAGGCAGTCTCTGCACCTTGGAGTGTTCTTGGCACCTGTGCATTCTTTCACCATCTTCTCTGTGTCTGTTCTCATGGCCGACCAGTAGTAACTAGCCCAAATTGCCCTAAGCGAGACTGTTCTTGGCCCTTGATGGCTGCCACAACTTCCTTCATGTATCTCTCTTAGGATTTTTGGTATTCTATATATTGTGTTCATATTTTGTGGGATTATTGTGATTTTTTTGAGATATAATTTGCACTTTAGGTGTTTTTGGAGGAGGAATTCATGAATTGTGAAGAGTTGAGAGGAACCTATACATTGTACTCTTTTTCCTTAACCAATGGTTTTTTTCCCACTGGGTTTTCCAGGTTAAAGTTTTTAACGAGGCGATGTGCTCCAATGGGAAATGCTCTTACTTTATAAGACATTATTCGAAAGATGAAGGTAAGGAGGCAAAACCAGAATTGTTGAAGTTATGAGGTGAAAAGTGAATTATTGAAGAAACATGGATTTGAAGAAAATAAAGATATTCATTTTCCATGTTGATAATGATTTTACTATCTCTTTCCAATTAAAATTCCTTAATTTTAGGAATTAGTTATTTAGAGTTAGAATAGATATTATTTTATTTCTGTTTCTTCCGTAAAAAGAAGGAGATGATCGCCTGTGAGGCAGCCTAAACTTTAGGGAGGGGCTTTTATGCAATTCTAGCTATATTCTGGCTCCAGAGACCTATCTCTAATAATTTTACATGGACGTATCTCTAATAATTTTACAAAGACCTATCGTTAATATTTTTCAGGGGCTTTTTTGTCCAATTTTTTCCCATCATTTCCCGCCATCTGCAGTCTGCAAAAAAAAGTTAAAAAATATTTTTAAAATGCAAATAATGAATATGAACATCAACTCCTTACACCTTAATCTCATCCAGAAAATGAAAAACATCAACATAAGAAAAAAAATACACTACAAACATCAACTCCTATTACCAAAACCTCAGCCTGATAATGAAAAATGTCAACACAAGAATTTTTTAAAAAATTACAAATATCAATCCAAAAAAACTACAAAACATTAATTCATATCAATTAAACATCCCCCGAACAATGAAGAATATCAACATAAGAGAGAGAAAAAACTACAAACATCTACAAAAAAAGCTACAGTACCTCAAGAATACTCCTATTACCAAAATCTCATTCGGAAATTGAAAAAAAAAAGCTAAAAATATCAATCCATATAACCCAAAAATACAAAACATCAACTCGTATCAATTAAACCTCACCCGAATAATGAAAAATATCAACATAAGAGAAAAAAAAGTTACAAACAAAAACTGCAGTACCTCAAGAATAAAAATTCTTCAAAAAAGGACTTGATAGGATTCGAACCCAGGCAACTGACCTTAAGGTCCTAATTACTGACCACTACACCAGAAGACCATTTTAAACATTCTCTCGATGAAATAATAATACACCTCAACATGTTTTTGGAAAAAATAAAACAGTATACATCACATAAACATCATCACATGAACCATGACATTTTCACATGCCAGCTTAACGTCATCACACATCATCATAAACATCATCACACATCAGCATAAACATCAACATCACACACAGCATGAAAACTAAAAAACTGAGTTTTACCTTCGGGACTGGAAGACAGGGAAAGGTTGCGCGTCGATGGAGGAAGGCGGAGTGTCGACCAAGGATAGGTGTTTCGGCAGTATCTCCACACTTTTGATTAAACTCATCGACTATGTAGAGCCGCATGTGAAGTCCACGAGCTAAATTCTTCTTCTCTGTCAGAGCGTATGAATCTCACGTGTCGCAGAGCTGCTGTCAAATCAAGTAATGTCGTCGAAGATACGTTGTGCGATGTTGCGGCTGTGTGATGCCAGAGAGAGGCTTTGATATGGTTCGTGAAGTAAAAGATGTCGGGGAGAGATTTTGTACTGTTGCGCGACGTCGGAGACACCGGAGAGAGACTTCGATCTGCTACGCGGCATCGGAGATGAACTTCGATTAGTGTGACGCCACCGGAGAAAGTCTTTGCGTTGTGGAGCTCCTTGCGACGTCCGACGAGTTAAGTCTTCTTCTCTGGCGGAAGAAGAAACGCGGCGGCTGTGGTGCAGAGCGGCGGAGCGACGGCAGTTGTCGGCGGAGGTGGCAGTTACCGGGTGGTTAAACGGAGGAGAGAAAAATGATGAAATGAAGAATCTGAAAGTTTTGAATATTTATATAACTTTTTGATAATTGCACTCTAAGTCCATTGATTTATTAGCATATTTAAAGAAAAATTCACCCAAAATCAAGATTTATATTAATTGTATAATAAACCCTAAGTAAAGTTTAGATTGAGTAAAACAAGACTTTGTGAAAAAGAAGAGAAATTGGAACTTGATTTGGTTTTGGTTATTTGACCGTGTATATTTACACGGACATCAGACATACATTATATACATCATATACATTATATACATCATATACGCATACAGAGAGGAGAGTAGTGATTGTTTGGGGTGCATAATTACTTTTTTTTTAAATCAATAAGTGGTTGGGAAAACGTCCAACGACAATTGCAATGAGTGGAATTGACATCAAACCTAACTAAACTCTAGCAATAACTAGTCTATTGCAAGGATATTCAAATTATATGTCAACCAAACTTACCGTCTGTACTATTACAGAGTAGAGATCCAATAAAATTGTAACATCGCCCTCTGGGATATTAACTCGCTTCTGAGAAAATCATGACCACTTGGCAAAGAGGAGCGTATCACGCATCAATGTCCCTATGCCAAACAGGGATCTTCAACAATTATAACACATCTGCATCCAAAACCGATCTATGTTGTCCAAACAAGAAACACCTTGAAAAACACAGACCGAGAACACGACTTCTCCTAGAGAAACACACGATCTGTAAATTCAGATTGAACAAAATTCATCGACATAAACAATTAAATTGGGTGATCATCATGAACACAACAATCTAATCTATCGGGTCGAAAAACAATACTAATGTATGGAGGGGGGTGTGTGTAGTGCGCAGACCTGCACTCATCAGCCTTAAGCAGACCTGCACTCATCAGCCTTAAGGGTTTGATTTCGTTTATTATTATTATTATTATTATTTCAATTATGTTTTGTTTTTATATTATTTATCTTTTTAGTTTAATTATTATGAGTAGCTAATTTATATATCGGTATGGAATAATGAGTATTAATTTATAAATTGTGAGCCCTAATTATTTTATAATTGATTCTTATGTGTTCTTAATTATTCTTGGTTTAATTTATTCTTGATATGTTTAAGCATGATCAACTTGAATATTATTGGGATAATGCTATCTAATTCCACCAATACGTAATCATTGGAAAATGTTAGTAAGTAGCGAGTTCTTGTAAAAATCAGCTAATTAGCTAAGACTGTAATAGCAAGATAGGGAACAATTAAGTGTGCATTACTATTTACTTTTACTTTGGTAATTGTTGTATCAGGTTTGACTCTTAATGTTATCGAGACGTGTATCTGTTTTAGCGAATACTTTCCGAGTGCATCTTGGTAAGAGAAATAATTGATTAATTATAATTTGTCAATTTTTGACAAAGAAATAATTGGGAGGGTTAACCGTACCTACTTTCCTATAACTGATTGATACGTAAGGATTAATTCATCATTGCGCCTATGATCAATGTTAACAAATGTGAGTTATTCCGATCCGATTACATTCTTCATATATTTTCTAGATTTTTATATTTGTTAGTTTTCATTATTAGTTTATATTTTATATTATTTAATTGCATTATTAGTTTTAGATAAAATATTGAAAATTAAGGTGTGGTGGCTATACCAAATTTGTTCTATATTAGTAGGTAATTTTATTATAGTTATTGCTATGTTCCTCGTGGGATCGACTCTCCTTGCTATTGTACTAATCTCATCTACAGAGTTTGCAGATTATTTTGGTGAGTGAAACTATGTTCACCAATTGTGCCTACCGGCTCGGGCTCTGCACACCTGAGTCATGGCTCTATGTGCCCCATCTTATACAACAGGACGGTTTTCATGGCGTACTGTAATGCTTTTCTCCTGACTGACCTCACCTTTTTTTCTCCTATTGGCAGCGTTCCATGCTCCAGGTAGCTTCTGATGGGAATCGTCCAGTTGACTGCCGCATCTTGTATCACCACCATATGTTTTGCGCCTGTTCACCTGCTAGCTAACTCTTTTACCAGTACGAACTTGGTCAGATGCACATGCACTGAAGATGCCAACTTATTTAGCATGTCCGCCCTGGTGT
The DNA here is from genome assembly GCA_032355605.1 of Rubia tinctorum. Taxonomy (NCBI): domain Eukaryota; kingdom Viridiplantae; phylum Streptophyta; class Magnoliopsida; order Gentianales; family Rubiaceae; genus Rubia; species Rubia tinctorum. The sequence continues at coordinate 5,317 of JAULKM010068406.1, forward strand.
TCTGTGATCTGTGGACCCTGGTTATGTCAAACTCCTTAAACTCAACCGCTCATCACCTTATCTCTGTATTTCATCATCGTTGGTTCCTTCGCGGCATACTGCCCGCTATATTGGTTGGCTGCCAAAATTGAGTCTTTATGAGCTTGCAATTTCATTACCCCAACTTATTGGCTATCTCTATGCATGCGATCAGCGCCTCGTATTCTACTTCATTGTCTGAGGCTGAGAATTTGAAGCGAAGTGCATAGGTTGCCTCTACCCCTTCCGGGTTTGATATTATCAGTCATGCGCCTGCTCATTCCACCCCAGATGCTCCGTCAACATGGAGCTTCCATACATCTGGGCCTGTTAATCCCTGCTTGTCTTCGTTCTACGCGGGGTTTTGGGTTTCCTCTGTCGCGTGTATCTTTTCTTCTTTGGGCATCTCTGCTAGGGAGTCTACATTTACTTGCCCCTTTATTGCTTTTCTCGAGGTGTACTCAATGGCGTGCTCCCCTAGCTCCACTGCCCATATCACCAGTCTTCCTAAAGCTTCTGGCTTGATTAATATTGCTTTCAAAGGATGGTTGGTCAATACTATCATAGGGTGTGCCTGGAAGTATTTCCTCAACCTTATTGCAGCATGAACCAGAGCCAGAGCCAGAGCAACCTTCTCCTGACCTGAGTATCCCCGCTTCGACCCTTGCAGGGCCTGGCTCACGAAGTACACTATCCGCTAAACCTTGTACTCCTTCCTGACTAAGGCACCACTGACTGCTTCCTCACTTACCGCCACATACAGGTACAACATTTCTCCTTTTTTCCAGACTAGCCAGGGTTTAGAGGTGTTTCAGGTAGGCCTTGAGTTCCCCAAATGCTTTTTCCTCTGGCTCTCCCCACTGCATGGCCCCATTTTTGTCTACGCACCCCTTCAGCGTTTTGATGAAAGAGAGTGCCCTCTCTGCAGCCCGGGACATGAATCGGTTCATTGATGCCAATTTCTCGTTCTGGATCTACACTTCCTTGACTGACTCTGACGATTTCATTTCCAGGATTGCCTTGGGATTCGCATGCATTCCCTCGTTCGACACCATGTGCTCCAGGAACTTCCATGCTCCCACTCCGAATTGGCATTTTGCTGAATTTAGCTTCATCCCTGTCTACCTGAACTGCTACAGGGTCATCCTGATGTCTTCCACAAATGTTTCAGACTAGCTTCTTTTTATCACCATGTCGTCCACTTACACCTCCAAATTTCTTCTAATTTTGTTTCTGGAAAATCCAGTCCACCACTTTTTGGTATGTGGCTCCGGCGTTCCTCAGGCTGAAAGGTCATTAGGTACCCAAAGACGTCTTTCTCAGTTATGAAAATAGTTTTTTCCACATCGCTTTCTAGCATGGGGATATGAAGATATCCCTTGTATGCATCAAGAAAGCATTTTATTGGATAATTGGTAAGAGCATGTACCTTTTGATCGATGACTGGTAGCGGGTAGCAATCCTTTGGGCTGGATTTGTTCAAGTTTGTGTAGTCCACGCACATCCCCCAGCTTACATCCATTTTCTTCACCAACACGGGGTTAGCCAGCCAGGTTGGGTAAGGAATTTCTCGCAGAATCCCTGCCCCAACCAGCTAGTCAACCTCTTTGTCACAACTTCATTTCTTTCTTTGTACAACATCCTCCGCTTTTGCTTCACAGGCTTGTGGGACGGGTTTACCTTCATTTTATGGCAGCCAACATCCTTCAGCACTCGCGTCATATCTTCTGGTTTCCAGGTAAAAACCTTTCTATTTTCTTTTAGCACCTCCACCAGTTCGCTTCTGACCTCAGGTGGGAGAGATGTTCGCACTTGTACTGACTAGTTCAGGCCCAGCTACACTGCCTGTACTTCCGAGCCTAATTTTGACAGTTCAAATCTGCCTACTACCATCCTGACAGGTCTAGCTTTACTGACCAGTATCTCTTGGTCCTTACTTCCATCGTCTCTCTTGCGCTTGCTAAGTGCAACTCTGTGACACTCCCTTGCCTTCTGTTGATCTCCTCTGACTGTGGCCACTCCTCCCTTGGTTGGAAATTTCAAAAGTAAATGAAGGGTTGACACTATCCCCTTTAACAGTGCCAAGGCTGGTCTGCCCAGTATCATGTTGTCCTGGTCATTTGCATTCACGACTATAAAATCCATGTCTACAATCTTACTCGTGTTCCCCTCTCCGACCGTGACAGGGAGCAGTATGGTTCCTTCCTGCCATACCGTCATGTCCGCGAAGTCCACCAATTGGATATCTTTCGGTTCCAGCTTCCTCCTCGTGTTCTCGTATAGCTTCTCAAAACAGTGCCAATACATGATTTTTATAGAGCTTTCTCCATCTACGTATGCCCGGTGAATCTTTTTGTCTATCACCTTGACCACTATCACCACTGTGTCGCCATCAGCTGACATGTCTAGTATCGGGTCATTGGCGTCAAACACTATTACCCCATTTGCACCCAACTCTGCGTCCACTGGTGTTGGCTACAATGTTAGCCTGCAGCATGCCTTCCGCTGAGATTTTGTCCTTCATCCAACACTTTCGCCTATGATGGCGTATATGTCCATCACCGTTTCCCGTTCTACTGTCCTCCGGGGGGTGATTTCTGTTGTTCTTTTCCCGCGATCCTCCCTTGCATCAGCTCTAGCAAATTCTTTTTCTTATCTCACCCCCTCTCCCTATTGGGGGTTGGTATTTTCGAAATCATCCACTTTAATTCTTGCTCTAGGAAGTGGCCTTAATGTGGGTCCTTGCGTCTTTTCTAGATGTGCCAGCTCACCGCTCTGTACGCAGTCCTCTATGTTGTGTCTCAGGTAGATACAATCCTTCGTATCGTGGCCGTGATCTTCATGGTAATCGCAGAAGTGGGACTTATCCCTCTTGTTGGGATCTACTCTCATCTTCAGTGGTACATCCAGGATGCCCTTCTCGGTGCACAGAGCGAAGATTTCCTTGGGTGTTTTGATGAGGGGTGTGAAAACCCTCTCATTCCTTTCAGACCCGCTCGACGGCTGTTGGGTGTTTTTCTTGGCACGCCCAAATATCCTCATTCTTCAGTACCCCTCGGTGTCAGCCCTCCGATGGCCCAGAATACCTTGGGTCTCCTTCCTTCTCTTGCCGCTGCATATGCCCTGTTGAAGTTTCTAACTCTCCTCATCAGTTCATCAATCATTTTGGGGGATCCAGAGTGCAGTCCCTCAGCAGCAACTCGTGCCTCAAGCCTTTTATGAACATGTCTATGAGGAACTGATTGCTTCTCTCCTCCACATGGTTTGCTTCATTATTGAACCTTTCCCAGTATGCTGACAGAGTCTATGTTGGCTTCTTCTTGATCGCCAGCAGCTCGGACCACATTTTCTAGAATTTCTTCCTCTGCATGAAGCGTGACATGAACTTTTTCTCAAGCTATGCAAAGCTGTCAATTGTATCATCCTCTAAATTCTTAAACCACACCGTGGTTGCTACGGTCAGGGTGGTTGCAAACACCTTGCACCAAATGACTTGCGGTATCACGAAGGTGGCCATGTTGGTGCAGAATGTGTGCAAATGGTCCTCCAGATCTGCTTCTTTGTTGTACTACACCAGGTTGCCGGTACTTTCAGCTTTGAGTCTGCTTTTCCTCCTAGTGAACGGTGACCCCCCTGCTCTCCTTTCTCAACTTGTCTTCCGCCTTTTTCAAGGGAGAGGGGGGGGGGTATTCTGGGCATGTTCTCTTCCCTTTGGTAGCGGTACGTAACCTGATAGCCATTCTCGATCTGCTTCTCCACCTCTGGCTTGTGCTTTTCTTCCGGAGCTGGTTTTGATATTAGTGGCTTTTGCCCTACTTCGGGCTATTTTCGAACCTATCTCTCCTCGGTTAGGCATTTCGCTATCACCCTCTTGCTCCGGGAAAAGTTCCTTTGGATGTATACCGTGTCTTTTCTTCTTCAGTTATCCCCGTTATTACTCTTCCATCTTCTTTAACCTCCTCGTAACCTTTTTTGGGATGCCATGATTGTCTGGAGGATATCCGAGCTGTTTGCGAGCTCCGTCGCCGTGCGAAGTTGATGTCACCCCCTTGGTGTTAGCGTGGGGGAATACTCCTCCTCCTCGTTCGTTATGTCTTCCACGACCACCTGGTTGAATAGATCCCTTAATGTCCTTCCATATCTCGAGCTGCGCGGATGCAAAAAGAAATTTATGTGAATCCCCACAGACGGAACCAATGTTAATGCCAAATTTTGTAGTATCCTTCTTATTGATCGCCCTCTTAATTTCGTCCACCCAGACTTGTGAAACAGGTAGACTAAGGTCAGACAGGCAGGTAGGCGTAGGGTCGTGCCTGCTCCAATGCTCCGGTTAGCCATTTCTAGTTCTGAACGGTTGGTGAATGAATAAAGAAACTGATTCTGAGATCATATCTCGTGTGCATGTCTTTCTCTCTTGTTATACGTGTTTGGTAGCTGACGTGACAGGAGTCGCCCATCCTAGAGGCTCGCCTAGCTGTCCTGTACGTTTAGCACACTAGGGGCTTACCGGCCTTGTTGGGCCAAAGGCCTTGGTGTGGGCTAACAAGCCCATACCTTATTAGTCATCTTTCGTCCTTATTTATGAAGTTGAATCGTGCGATCGTGACCCACGTATTGTGCCCCTCTCCTTCCTAGATCTTGGCCTAGCGGAGGATGTTTGTGGTGAGTGGTGAGTAAGGTGTCATGCGTGCTCGGCGAACCGATCCGTTCCTGCAAGGCAATTATTCTAATGCCATATTTTGCTTGATTGCAACCGAGTAAGTGTGGTATATACCACTAAGCTTTTTCTAATGTTTGGTAAACAATTTTTTTAAAATGCTTATTTTAAAAGCATATGGCATTTTTGGAGTAAAAGTAGAAACTAGTCAACCCAAACTTTTAGAATAAGCTAAGTTTTACTTATAAGCAAAACTTCATCAAACACATCCTAAGTTTGACACATTTTCTTTATTGTGATGATTTTTTTTTTCTAATGTCCCTCTTACACATCTTTCATATTTAGGGGGAATAATAGTTAAGATTTTCTATTTGAAACCAGCCCTCTTTACTGTTAATGCTCTTTTATAAAAAGTTGAAATTAAAAGCTGAAACCATATAAAAATGGTTCCTTAACCGGTTGTTTGTCCAAGCAATCAAGAACCAATTTCTTATTTTAAAAATCACTTAAAAATTCTACTCCCTGTGGTTCACTAATATTGACACACTTTGATCACCGCTTTTTTTAGATATGTTTGACCATCGATAACTTTAGTTTCATATAATAATGGTAAATAAAAAATTGATATTCAGTTACTACATATTACGGAGAATCTAAATATATCTCATACGGTAGTTTTATTGTTTATATACTGTATAAAATTTATGGCCAAACATGTCTTGAGAAAAAAGGTAAAAAAAAGTGTGACAATGTTAGTGAACCAGAGGGAGTATTGTCTGGTGTCTGTAGTTTCCTAGCAGTTTCCTAGCCATTAAAAAACCACTAAAAAATCCAATTGACCTCATCCTGAACAGTATTTTGTACCAAATGAATGATGAAAGAGTTTGAGGACGGGTATTTTATTCAATGTAGGCCTTACGAGTATAAAATCCCCACAATCTAACCATGTCTGTTTGTCTGAAAATCCAATGGCGAATTGGCACATTCAAAACCGCCCATTGGAAGCCTAAACCAGCATGCAAGTATCATACATTGCCCCTGGTTTTTCAGATCTGTTAAAGTTACATCTCAAGAAAGTGGCTATGGTAGAAAATAATAATAATTAGTATGGCAACCTTTCTTTCCTTAAAAGATGGTTGATCAATAATCAAAGGCCTACTTGACCATAAACTGATCAAAGTCAGATGGGTGGAAGGCTCCGCAAGGAATCCCTCCTTTAGGAACATTGAACTGTGCATCAAATTCTAAAATATACTAGTATATATTCTCTGCACTAGCTAAATTCATGTTGGATGCACATAATCTTAATTTAGGATACTCCTTATTTTACTATGTCTCACATTATAACTTTGGCAAAATTTTGGAAAAACCCGTGTTTCCATAAATTTATGAAAAAACGGAGTTTAATTAGAATAATAAAAAGGCGAAAGATTTTAGTTGCGATATTAAAATTTTATTATGATGCAATAAATATAAGTTTATAACCTGATTAATGCAACCTGAAAATTTTATTATAATTTCTTCTAATTTGCATTTTAAACGTTGATCTTTCCATAATTTATGGAAATACCGTCTTTCAAGAGACGGACTTTATAACTTTAGAGTTTAAAATTTTATAAATGATTGTGAATAATTCACTTTTAACCATAAAAAATGTGACAATATTTAAAAACAAATTAAAATGATAAGTGTGCCAAATTTAAGAAAATTGAGGGGTATTTAGATCTTAAGTGATTGTTTATAAATCAAACAAGTGACTAAAATTTGATGAATTGAATCTAATTAGCAAACAACTGAAATTTGGTCAATACACCTGACAATCGTACAAGTGTTACTATGTGCTATGATTGTTTATAAATCAAACAAGTGACAAAATTTGATGAAGTGAATCTAATTAGCAAACAACTGAGATTTGGTCAACACACCCGACAATTGTACAAGTGTTACTATGTACTATTATGTTAGAATAACTCAAATATCTAATTAGATTTGATTGGTTATGGATAGAGTTGTTGATTAGATTAGAGTTATAATATTACTATCTTTC
>JAULKM010068432.1:0-12037 GCA_032355605.1 Rubia tinctorum
TTTGTGAGATTTGATTTATCCTATTTTGTGCTTTGATTATCAAGTATATTTTGTGCTTTCTTGTGTAGTTAATGCATTATTTAGACTAGGATGATCAACTAATTGATGATTGTGGGTTAATTATTTGCTAGGTTTTTGGTCAAACTCGGAAGACTTTGACTTTTGTCGATGAGATTATCGTTAGTTGATGTTAGGTTATAATTGGGTATGACAACTAATTATGATTATTGATTGATGAAATTGCTTAGATTTGAGATGATTTTGAATGGAACTGACTAATTATCAATGTGGCTCACTAATAACAATTAGCATGAAGGTCGATTTTCGTAGTCGTTATTAGTAGATGTATTTGTGCTATCCCAATATTTCTCGCTTGCAGGATATTGTGTTAGTTGTATTGGTTCTCCATATTTATTTCTATTCTCGGGGAAGCCTATAACGTTGATCGTCTAGGGTGACCTGAGGGTAAGGGTTATTGTGTGGCGCTTATCGCCCACTCTAACTATAACTGAGGATAGGCGAGAAATATCTTCACCTAAAAGGTGTTGATAAGTTCTCCACAATAGGGGATTAATGCATAAAAATAGGTTAGTTAATCGATGATCAAAGGATGACTAGAAATGTAAACCAATTGCGCTCAAGACTTGTTATCCTTCGTAGTTATATTGTTTTCTCTAATTGTTGGTTAATTTAGCTATTTAAAGTAGTCGTAGTTTTTTCTAAAATCAAAACCCCCCAACTTCGTTACCACACTCGTAGAGTGACTTTTTTGTGTGCTTTTCAACTACATTTAACAATTGATGAAACCTCATTTTCCTCGTGGATGACCCCGACTTTATACTATCTACTTTCTAGTAGTTAGCCGCAATTAGGGCCTATAAATACTATCTTTGAGAGGCACGATGATGGCCTACCAAAGACGGGGGTTAAAATCTTCTCATAGATGAAGCATCGACCCTCCTTGTCCCTTTAAATATTCACCTCCCTCCAAACCCTCTCTTTCAAAGTGATCCACTTACGGAGAAAGCCCGGAGGTGGCGCCGGACAACTAATTAGTTTCTCCCTATCCCCCCTGCTGGATGAACTACAACCGGCGGCCAATGAACAAACAGCACATGACCCTTGGAGGCAAGAGTTTTCAACTCTGCCAGTAGCAGGGATGGTCATAGAATAGGCCAAAATCTCCCCTTTCCCCCAAAAGTTGTTTGCAACATTGGGAAATTAAAAGAAAAGAAGAGGGCTAACAAGAGGGAAAAAGGAACTTATGGGTTAAAATTGGCCGGGACAAATTGGGTGGAGTTGACTAGCCAGAGTTTTCTAGGAAACAGGGAGAGCTCTGAGAAGAAGAAGAGGGAAAAAACTTAGAAAATCTGGGTGAAAAAAGAGTAAAGGCCCATGGAGGCGGTATTTATAGAAAAATAAACAGGAAATGATTGCCTTGGGCCGCCAAACATAAAGGGAGAACGTGGAATAATGGGCTGTGTGGGCAAAATATTCCCAAAATAAATGGGAAAGGTGGCGCGCGTGGAATCCAGCATGGACCTCATGCACTCGAAGGAATGAGCAAGCATCATATCCCTTTCCAATCCTCTTGTCGAAGATCTATCAGGCAATAGCCATCGAAGCCCCCCTATTCCTTGCAGTCAAGATCCGGAGGTCCCACAAAAATAGACAGATTTGAGGAAAGACTCTTTTCCTTTAGTCCCTAGCTAAAAGTAGAAAGCTGAGGATCGATCCCCTCACAAATAAATCTATTCGAAGATCGGACCCAAATCTGATTCGAAAGATCGAACCCAAAGCCGATTCAAAGCATCCCAAGTCGACCTCCGTGGTGAACTCTCAGACCCTCAAGGGGCTCGAAAATCATACCATGTGTCCAACAATAAGTTTGAAGCATCCATATCAAAGGTCGAAGCAACGAACTCGCTGGAGGGATCCCCGAGGTTGAAGCTAAAAAACATGGGAGGAATTCAAGTTTCGAACCCTCAACTTTTTAGGGACTTATTGATAATGCGTATTATTGATAAGCCCCAAATTTCTAGCATAGCTTGCCTAAGTTATTCTATATTTTACACAATGTAATACCCTTTGGGTAATAACCATTGGGCCAGCCTAGGGAAGAGTGTAGTACTTGCAGCACAAGCAAACAAAAGAGTTGCACTGTCTACCATCCTACATAAAAGGGATAGGTAACATTATATACTGGACTATTCATTCCTAATTTGATAGACACTCTTTCTGACTTAAGCGTCGGAAACTCTTCCCCCGGACCACTACAGGAGCTTTGTCTTATAGGTTTTGGCCAAACAAATGGAGGATACGATAGCGGTAGTTTGGGGTGCATCAGAGATCTTTATGGAGGATGTCAAAGAAACCCTGATACGGTTCAGAGAGACAGGGATAATGTTGAACCCAGCTAAATGTCAATTTGGGGTGGGGCAGGAAAGTTCCTGAGGCATATGGTGTCGAATGAAGGATTGCAGGAAAACCACCAAAAGGTGAAAGAAATAATGGAGATGAAATCTCCAAGTACAGTAAATGAGGTGTAGAGCTTGAACGGGAAGCTCGCAACCATAAACCGCTTCATCTCCCAGACAGCAAAGAGAGCGCTACCTTTCTTCAAGACATTGAAACGATGTGTAGACAAGAAGGGGATTGTACAATGGGTAGAATAGGAAGATAAGGCATTTGTAGAGCATAAGGCCCACCTAAAGGACCTTCCTAACCTGACTAGCCCACAACAGGGAGAGCCTCTGGACCTGTATGTGGCAGCAAGCGAGGAGGTAGTCAGTGGTGCGTTAGTCAATGAGGGAAAAAATACAGCAACCAGTGTACTTCGTAAGCTGGGATTTGCAGGGCCTTGGGCGGGTATAAGAGCTAGGAAAAGCTTATGCTGGCACTGGTCTATGTAGCAAGAATATTGATATAATACTTCCAGGCACACCATATGGTAGTTCTAACCAATCAGTCATTGAAATCAATCCCGACTAAGCCCGAGGCTTTGGGAAGACTAGTGAAATGAACGGTGGAGTTGGGAGAACATACCATTGAGTATACCCCATAATAATCGATTAAAGGGTAGATAATGGAAGATATCCTAGCTGAAATACCCAAGGAAGTTGAGACAATGACAGTGGTAGCACAGAGCGACGCACAGATCATGGTTCAAGACATGTTGACTCACCCAGATGTATGGAGATAAGGTACCCGGAGTAGTAGGAGTCAGCACAAACCTAGTGATAACTGACCCAAAAGGCGTGGAGGCAACCTATGTTATGCGTTTCAAGTTTCTAGCCTCAAACAATGAAGAAAAATATGAAGCGCTAATCAGAGGCATGGAGATAGCCAAGAAGTTGGGAAAACGAAAGTGGCATACTCATAGAGATTCCATGTTTGTGTCTAACCAATACAACGGGTAGTATGCTGCAAAGAAACCAACCACGATAAAATATTGACACAAGGTCAGGAGTTTGGTAGCAGAATTTAAAGAGTTTGATATCACAAGATTCTTGAGGTCGCGCTAAGTAAGATGGCGTCTTCACCGCATGCACACCTTGCCAAGTCTGTCCTGGTGGAAGAGTTAACCAGAAGATCGAATGATACTAAGCCAGTCGGGACATAATAGAGTGAAGTGACTAGCTGGACGACACCCATCTGGAATTTGGAGCATGAAACACTTCTAGCAGATGAAAATGAGGCTAGAATAGTCAGGAGGAAAGAATTGCAATATGCTATTAGGAAAATTTTTTTTAATACAATCGAGGGCACACAAAACCATGGCTTAGATGCGTAGAGCCTGAGCTAGAAAATACAGTCCTCAAAGAAATACATTAAGGGAGTTTTGGCATCCACCAAGAGCCAAAAATGGTTGCGCTGCTGGATGTTCGGGTGGGGTACTATTGGCCAACCATGAAGGCGGACACTAAAAAAAGGGTTAGAGAATGTCATAGATGCCATGAACACGCCAAGGTACAGAGACAGCCCGCAAAATGGATGACCAACATTAGGTCTCGTTGGCCTTTCACAAAGTGGGGAATTGACATCACATAACCATTCCCTAAGGCAAGAGGGAGATAGAAGCTATTAGTGGTGGCAATAGATTACTTCACCAAGTTGGTGGAAGCATGGGCTGTAGCGACTATAACGGGGAAGAAAATCACAAACTTATCCTAGAGGAGCATAGTCTACAGGTTCAAAATCTCACAGATAATAGTGAGCGATAATGGAAAACTGTTTGGCAACGAGCCATTTCAGTCTTGGTGTACTAGCCTAACTAAAATTTAGAAGTTCACATCTGTGGCCCATTCCAGGAAAAAAAGCAAACAAATAGAGGTGACGAATAGAACAATAATCTAGGACTTAAAGAAAAGGTTGGACCAAGATAAATGAGACTGAAAGGAATAGCTAGTAAGTGTGCTATGTGCATACAGAACCACATCGAGAACAGCCACTGGGGAATCACCATATAGGTTGTGTTTTGGGACGGAAAGTATCATTGCACACGAAATATCAGTACCCAGTATGAGGGTGAGAAAGCTGATAGAACAATGAGAAAATGACCAGGTGATCAGGGAGAACTCGGAAGAACTGGATGAGCTCAAGGAGAAATCAATGTTGAAGGAGGCTGCGTATAAGTCTTCGATGAAGCAGCACTACAACAGAAAGGTCAGACCCCGATCCCTGAAAATAGGGAACCTTGCACTAAGAAGCAATGAAACAATCATGGCTCAAGGATAGAGGAAGTTGGATGGGGTATAGGAAGGCCCCTAAAGAGTAGACTAAGTGCTTGGAATACCAATTCCCTGCACCTGGAACATTGCTCACTTGAGGAAGTACTATGCCTAGACAGACACTACTTTAAAAGTGTATGTATTTTTATTTGAACGGCTTAACATTCTGTTGGGTGAGACAGAATTCCCGAAGGGCTCAAATCTTTTGTAAACCCAAAAGTGGTATAATCCTAAGAAAGTTTCGGCATACGTCCGCGTCCTTTTGCTGCATTTTGAAGTTTGAATACAGGAAGGAATGATGGCCAAACAGCATTCCTTAGAGGCCAAAACGAATAGCTATGACCCAACAGAGTGAATAGGATGGACCATCATATCCCAAGACTCTGACTATGTGGTAGGAAGAAGGACATGAGCCTCAGGCATCTCCTTCGTGATACCATGGTGGAAGTCCTACAGGCATCAACAATATCCTCTTTAGCATGACCTGGGCCACGACGATCCTTCTTCACCAGGGTTTCTCATCAGAGACCTCGGTGTCAACAGGGCAGTCAACCACGCCATCTACATCCTAGCTCTGATGCGGAGCACGAGTACTGAGAGCACGATGAGGGAACTTCAAAAGATCCCTAAGAAAATTGGCAACTGACACGTCTAAAAGGAAATAAGACAAACAAGTCAAAAAATAGGAAAAGAGAAACTGATCAAATAACTCGGTGAAAATAGCATACGCATGATGGAACACACTAACAACATATACCCCTCAAATATCCTGGACAACACAGGGGGACGAGACCAATCGAAAAGTAAGATATACCAACATCAAACAGAGTGGAGTCCCTCATAACATGATCTGTTCTCACGCTCACCTTCTCAATGAGGAAGATGAACTAGTGTATGCCAGTCATCTCAAATGAGCTAGGGAGAGTTCCCCACCCCCTCTCAGGGACAGCCGGGAAATAATCCACATAGAAAAACCCAAGACCAACCCCTCATCCATAAAAATGAATCTCTGTTTCTATTCAACTCAGGTCGGGAGTTCGATTGGGAGCTTAACCCCATCCTTTTGGAAATTTAATAAAGTCCAATCAAGGTGCATCCCAGTCGAGTGATAGAAAACTTGGAATAGGGTGTCGATAGTCTCTACAGTCAAGAGGAGACATAGCACCTCAAAACCCAGAAGGATTCGAACAGAGTTCGGGGGGAGATCTGTCAATCCCAATTAAAAAAACTAAAAAAACTGAAAGTAAGGAGACAAGGAAAGTCTAAGACAACAATTTTCTAAGGTCTCTAAATACACGACAATTATGCCATCAAGCACATCCGAAACGATCTCAGAAATGTCAGGAAACACCACATGCTCACTTATGTCACAAAATTTAACCCTACCCCAAAAAAATGCAGCTTCAAGCAAACTACAAACGAAATGATATTCAAAATTTGTAGTGTCGCAGTATTAATCATTCTGAGGGGGATCGATGGAAATTCGAAATAAGGGAAAAGGCTGAGAAAAAAAGATAGGGTACCTGGAGAAGATGAAGCGATCATCGATAAGTAGAGGATGGAAATGGAGATAAATGACTGAGGAAGACAAAGAATGAGAGAATTTGAAAAATAAGCGCAGCAGACCCAAGGTATTCCTTAGAAGAAAAAAGGACAGCGATATAATTAAACTGCCTCAGGAAAATTCAAAATTTAAGATACATGCAAAACTGTCGAGAGGTGGGCATATGGAAAGTGTCTAACCACGTAGCGTAATCATCGAATAGTCAAATACCAAAATAGTGTCGTAACATTGCGAAGTTTCAAAAGCACAAAACCGCGGTGATTTCTCCCCAAACGAGATACAGGGAGCGAACCCAGGGGCGCGACCTGTACTCTGGAGAAACAGACGCATTAAGGACGAGTTAAGCCCATAGCCTTGAGTTGCCTAAGGCAACAAGGCATTGGGCTGGGGAACTTCAGCCAATTTTCTCTAAAATCAACCTAGTGGGATACTAGAATTCATCCCAATAACCACAAATTCTTGAAAATTTGCACAACTCTTGTCCACAATAGTCAACCCTTCATAGCCAAAGTAGTTTGTTTTCCAACCATCTGATTTGAAACTTCATTAAAAAAACTGACATCATTCAGCCTCTCTATATGGACCTCAACCACGGAAATGCAACAAACACAATAGAACTCTGATTTCCAATACCAACCAATCATGTAGCTCAAACAAACACCAATTGAACAAATCTGAGTTGGAAAAATTCAAGAGTCGACTGATAAAACACAAACAATCAACCAATGTCTCAAACTTTGAATCCTTATCTAAAATCCCACCACCATATCATTCATAGATATCAGAATTAAAACCCCAACATCAACATCAATCTCCAGTGAAAATCCACTCAGACCTAGAGAACTAATCAAAACAAAGAAAATGACACCTTTGTTCACAAAGAGCATAGTGTTAGTGATGCTATGAGATATCATCGTTGTACACCATCGATCCATGAATGTTGATTTGCAAGAACCAACCCTCAGGAGATTCTGATAGGAAACTTTCAAGCATGTATGAAATTGAATATAAGATTGTGAATGAATCCAATGAAACTGATTGAAGTTGAGTATGCTTAAGTTATACCTTTGTATTTATATGAAGAGATATACGTGATTGTCTACGGTTCTGATTCCATTTCCTTGTGCAAAAAGTAATAGGGTTCGGCTATGATTATGATACTAATCATAGTTTCCATATTAAAAGTGTATCTCAAATATCCTCTCAACGTAGATATCGCGGGCCCATCAATGCACGAGTATTATGATTGACTAAGCTTTGAGCTCATATATCATCAATAGCCCCCCTTAGAGGCAAAGGAGACTCTCGATGCAAAGGACCCTTTCAAAAGGTTTTCAAGGGCACCGTTTGGCTCTCTCAATTTGTCGATCATTGAAGCCTTCGACCCAGAAGGGACGCATGTCATAGAAGTTATCAAGTAGCGTGCTAGGTGTTAAGCCTTTTTAAGAGGAGAGAGGAAAATATTCTCCCACGTTTCACTAAGTTCCAAGGTGAGCTCTAATCATTATAGTTTTGATAACTGTATCATTACTTCCATAACTCCCGCTCCCTCATTGTTTTCACTTCATTTTGCAAGAATTTGAAGAAATTTTCCACTGCAATGCATTTCACTCTTCACTTTTGCTCCAACTCTTTTTTTCTCCGACCAAAATTAGTAAGTTTCTTCTTCTCTTACAAACTATTTATCTTTAATTTATTCCTCTTTCACCTCAATAACGTCATCGTCTAGAGAGAGTAATGGACCTACGCGTACCCCTTTGTTCACTCTTCATGACAATGATGAACTCGACTAATTATTCGACGGTTTAGTGGAAGAAGAGGTTGAGAAAGAAGTTGGAAAATTGGAGAGACGGTCTCAACCGCTGTCTCCCATCATTGGACATGATGATTATCTGGTTCACCTTCCAAACCCAGGTTCGCCACCGATTAGAGAAGGTTTAGTTGTAGAAGCCTTTAGGGAGTTCCTAAAAAAATTGCAGGAGGCCTAACAAAACCAGGAAATATAATTATTAAATAATATAAGACATTATCATTTAAGAAATATTAATTATTAAATAATGTGAATTTACGTAAAAAAACGAGTGCTAAAATTTTAATTATTCCCTTTCAACCCCGAATTCTCAATCATTTCTTCTAAGTTCTGACCATTCCCTTTTAGCCTCAAAATTTCAATTGTGCCGACTACAACACTATTCTATTAGTGGACCTATTGAATTATTTTTAGGGAAAATACAAAACTAATCCTATTATTTTCTGAAAGTGCCAATCTAACCCTGTATAATCTGAAAGTACGATTCTAACCCAAAATTTTTCATCAAATGTGCCGATATAACCTTTTAGCACTATTCTGGCGTTGACTTGGTATTTTCCGACATTGACAAATCTAAAAATACAAAAATATTCTAGTCTTAAACCTAAAAATTTAATGAAAAAACCCCAATGGTTCTTTTTCTTCATCTCCAAAACCACTGCCGCTGCTGCTCTGCCCGCTGCTCTGCTGCCACTCCGCCACCGCCGCTGCCAGCGGAGGCCATAATCTGGCAAACTTAACTCACTCATTTGTCTCAAAATCTGGTCCTGCATCACACTAATCAATAGCACTAGGGGCAATATTAAGATACCCCATAACAACAACCCTTCGTCCCTGATGTGGAAGACACCCCATCTTCTCTAAAAAAATATCACACAATTTAGAACTTACAAACTTTAGCCAAATAATTCGGCTCTGGTAAGGTAGGTGATTGCGTGTCCGCCGTCTGGATGATGTCGGATAGGGCGTTAGCCATTTTTGGTACCGGCTTTGGGAGATTTCACAAATCCAATCAAGATGCCTACCACATTTCCTCCTCCTTTGGCAACCACCACCGCCAATGCATGAGCTACTTGGTGAAGTGGAATTCCTCTTTGAGCCGCCAGCTCATCCACGAGATATGCCATCATCGTCGGCAAAAAGGAGAAAAACAAGAATGTGAGAGGGGATATTAATAAGAAAAACTCATCTGGATCGTCGTTGTCATCGATGAAAAGTCAAGGTGAGCAGGTTATTCTGGCGGAAGACACGTCGGTGGTAATGGAGATTCGCCGGCGGTCCGACAGAGAAGGAAGAGATAGGCAAAGGATCTTTTGTTCATAGGTTTGTGGGATTCGTTGGTGAGAAAATATGGGGGATTTAGAGCTGAATAACAACTCTCGAAAAGGAAAGGTTAATTTATAGCGGAAGTTATAATTGAAGTTGTGTGGTTTTTTTTAGTAACCTAAATCATGCACTTGAATAACCAAGGGTAATATAGTCTTTTCTAATTTTATGAATTTTTTTTTTAGAAACAGTGGTATAATAGTCAATTTATAAAATTCTAGCTCCCAGGGTAAATTGCCACTTTCGACCAAATAATAGGGTTGGAATTGAACCTTTAAATTTTACAGGGTTAGATTGGCACTTTCGACCAAAACATTGGGTTATTTGAGCACATAAATCTTATTTTTAGTTGGTTTTCCATCACAAGTTTTATATCAAACTTTTAAAATATCTCCAATAAATTTTGAAAAAATTTACACAATAATTTTCTTCGTGTCACTTCAGCTTATTTTGTTAAGTTCATCTAAACTAGGGAATGATGATGATGATCACGGACATCCAAACTAAAAAAAGACTGACTTGTCACTCTTAGTGATCATTATATGTGGGATTTCTGAATGATACAGGGCGGTGATTATTTGTACCAAAAATGTCACGAGAATTTAATTGTTAAATTACATTGCCATCATTATAAAGACACTTTCTTACACTAATAAAAATTTATGTAACATAGTGAATTGATAATTTTTTTCAAGAATTACAATCTTAAACAGGTCAGCAGGTACCCTAATATCCGACTCGAACAATCTCGGTACCCGATTCTTTTGGGCCGGGTTGTGAGCTTCATTTTCAACTACCTGCACATGCAGGTATATGCATTTGAACACCCCTAAGAATAGGTTTCTTTTCATAATATAATAACTATATATTAGGTATACTATAATTGTGCCTAGAAAGATGTGTATTCCGTAGGTAGAATCGGATTGGGAGATTTTCTCTTTTCCTGTTGGGCTTTGATCCAACAAAATATTGTGGTGTGGCATTAGGAAAAATAGAGAGTAATTGCAAAGCCTTTGACCCGGGAGGAGTTTTGAATCTGACCCTTATCGATCAAATAAAAAAGTTTTGACAGTTAAATCCATTCAATATTTCATCCATAACTGGGAGCAAGTTCGACGGAACGTGAAAAAAACAATTACTAGCAGCAAGGACAATCCAAGAGTCAAATTCACATTCCAAAGATACTCCAAAATCTAGCAGTAACACGCCATAGAAGAACCTTATATTATAAATTAGAAAAACTGCCGATTCCTTTGTATCCAAAAACTTGGACCGTACACCACCATAAAAAATTTAAAACCACATGAAGCAATTGAATGCACACATGGGAAATTTACCTCATCGGCCACCATCACGGATTGCATGTTCTCGTCGTAGCTTCCACCATTATTGGACTTGCTTACCACCACCATCGGCTTAATAATCAAGTCAGATAGATATTCACAGTTAAGGTTTCTCTGAAATTCTCTATGAGAATGAATCATTACCGTCAACGGTGAGTCTAAGCTCCACCACTGTCATTGCATTAAGATGATTCGGCCTTCAGCCATACACACCATCGTTGCTCTCAACCACCTCAACACCGCGGATTAGTCCAATTTATACTGCAAATTGACTGCAAATAGTCGTTAGGTAGAAGAGATCTTCCTGCACATTACCACGATGCGTAGTGGAAGAGATCGTTAGCCGTCCATCTCATGAATTGTCATTGTGAGGGACACACCTTAGCGGAAATCATCATTAGGTGGTAGAGATCTCCTCCACTTAAGGGCGGTGATGCATGTTGAACCACTATCTTGGTGGCCAAACCTTGCTTTGTGACATCGCTTATGCAAAACAAACTCCTCGGGGGTGCCGGGGAAGAAACTCTATGATAAAGTCAGATCAAAAGTGTTTAATCCAAGTAATGATAATTGAACTGAATAAAAATGAAGGAATACCTCAGTATTTATAGGGGTTAATATGAAAGAGATCATCTAATCATGCTATGGTGAATATTTACTTTCCTTGTAATAATATTTGTCGTAGCATAATAGAGTTTCCACATATTTGATATACCTTAATCAGTGAAGGAAATATCATGTGAATATATTCATGCTAGGATATCTTCCGCAGGCTAGTTGAGTTTTGACCCAGCTAGGAGTGTGACATGGCCTTAGGCCCAAGAATGGGATGGTGGTCGAATGTTCAGCCTAAAGGGGAGGGGGATTGGCTCTGACCCTTATGACTAGCCCGTGAGAGAGCGTAGGATGTGAGCTTTAGGGAAACCATTGGTTCTCTCTTGATTTTTGTGGGTCAATTGAATGACCTTTAATTTTTTTTTCCATGATGGCTCATTTACTCAACCACTTTACTTGAGATAAGGTGCGTCAACTATTTTGGGAGGTGAAAAGTCTCCAAATTGTGATCACCTATTTTCCTTGCTTTCAAAGTGGTTATTGATGACTTCACTTCTCGAGACATATTTTCAGTTTCCTCGGGGTGCTGCCCTCTTTTTCTTGGGGAAACACCCTAGATTCATATCAGAATTCTCATAATATTCTTGATGAAAAACAGGATATGTACTGAGAGAAAGGTGGGATTATCATCAACGGTGAGAGATTTTTG
>JAULKM010068442.1:0-12037 GCA_032355605.1 Rubia tinctorum
CCTTTCCCCCCCCCCCCCCCCCTCTTCAATACTTTTCTACCCTAAACTAACAAAAGTGTCAATTTTTCATATTTTCGTCCAGTCAAACTGTTTAATCATAAGTCAATATCGTTAGTTTCTTAATTTTTAACAAAAATAAGTGCAAAAAATAATTTTCACATTATTTTAATAACCCTTCAGTCCCTCACTCCCTTATATTCTTCTTTTAGCCAAAACCACCTCCCTCTGCCGCTAGATCGCCTCCCTCAGCCTCTAGACCACCTCCATCTGCCACTAGACCGCCTCCCTCCACCACTGCCACCAGCAACAGCAATTTCATTCCTCTCCACCTCCCCCTAACCCCTCCTCCACCACTCTCACAGTCGACGAGAGCCTCGGCCAAATCAGCCAGCCCCCCACCCCTCTCTGCCGCTAGACCACCTCCCTCCGTCGCTGCCACCGACAACACCAACCTCATCTTTCCTCTCAATCTCCTTCAAACTCCTCCTTCACCACTCCACTGACGACAAGACCCCTGCCAGATCAGCTAGCCCTGAGCCAAATCATAAACCTTAGAAACCCCGTCACTCCTCTATCCCAACCCATCGAATTCACGCACCGCTAGTCACCTACTCTGGCGGAAGGCAGCGCCGCCATCACAATCCCCTCCGATTGTCACACCAGTCACACCCATCACCTCTGCTCTAACATTCCCCATCTCAACCCCCTTCTCTGCCATCAATTTCGCCATTCTCAGTAGTGTGAGATTGGATGAGAGCTGATGGCGTGGCGATATGAGCGACATTGAGGGTAGAGTTTAGGTGTGGCAGATGATCCACTTATGGTTGTAGCAAAGGCCATCAACGATGAGGGAGTTATGGTCGTAGCGAAGGCCGATGTGGAGGTGCCGCCGTTGTAGAAGATTGAAGAAGAAAATGATACGGGGGAGGTGGAGAATAAGAATGGGACAGAAGATCGGAGAAGAAGAATGTTGTGGAAAAAATTGGAAATGGAAAAAAAAAATTACAATTTTAAATGAAAATGACTATTTTGCCATTAAATTTAAGGTTTTGATCGAATTTAACGTTTAGACCGGATGGAAGGATCATGATTGAGCACTTTTTTAGTTCAGGGACGAAAAGTATCAGAAAAAAATGGGGGGCCAAAGGTGAACGATAGGAAGATTTGGAAGGCCCCTGAAGTCTTTCGCCCTTTATTATAAGAATTTCATTGTAATACTAAGTTAGGTTTTGAATTCTAAAATTGCTTCTGCATAACCTTTATTTCTCGTTACTGCATATAAAAAATCTGATTCGGTGAATTCTTGGTAACATGCCAAGGTCTGTCCGGAGACTTGCGTAAAGCAAGTTAGTCGTAGTTCTGCGGTGTTACGGATGTGGTATCAGAGTTTCCCTAAATCAAGTAAAGGCTTTTCCAAAACATACCTTAATAAAAGACTCCACGTAACTTAATAACTTATAAACACTACTTTTGACTTGATCCGAAAAAATTCCTTAAACCGTTAAACTAACGATCATTGTTAGTTGACAAAAGAGTTATAGGAACTGAATTTGGGGGTGAGAACTTTAGGGAACCTATTAAGAGAACACGACCAGCAGTAAATTCATTCAACTTCACTCCTTAGGAAGAGTCTTTATATATTTTTAGTATAAAATTACACAATCAAAACTATTTAAAGAAGATAATTTGTACCAAAACTATTCCATAAGAATTATTAGATTAAAAGGTGAATTCATGTGTGTGTGTGTATGTTTTTGTGTGTATAACTAAGAAAGTTACCATTTTATTTAAGTTGAGAAACCATTTGAATTGCTTGTGGATGGCCAGCCCAGAGCTTGAATCAGGTTCTCAGTTTAAATTAAAATGTTTATAATAATAATAAAATTTTAAACACCAAAACAAGGGAATGAATACTAATAACCATACAAATCTTCATAACCTCCACAACAAGATTATACCATTAAATATAGTAGACCTAAACTCATATAAAGTTTAATCAAAATATCAAACAAGTTTCATAACCTTATTGGGTATCATAGTCGTTGGTCAGAGAGCGAGATAGACTAATCACTTGAGTCATTAAACTACAGAATCGAAAACAAATGCGCTAAGAAGAAAAGGCTAGAGCCGACACAGTTATTACATGAGGTAATAGACATAGAACACCAGGAAACTATTCTGAAATTGACCCGGACTCATGGTGACGTCTGAGTTTTGTGTAGGTAAATAACATAACAACATATGAACCCAACCGAGCAAGGAAATAGCCAGGATAGCGCTTTAGAGACCATTGATCAAATTGTCAATATACTTTGGGGTGACGTTGCAAAATTGAGTGTCCTATGGTACTTAACACAATAAAACATGTGACTCCACTGAAGTGCCTAGGATTGGTTAAAAATAGAATTTAGGGAGACTATAGTAATAGGATATTATATTTGTAAAAGGGACTCACGGGTCCCGACTTGCACCCTGTGGTGATCATGCAAGTTAGGTACAAGAACCTAATGATAGATTGAACAATGACTCAAACGTTCTGAGCCCTAGGATATACATATAAGAGGGGAGTGAGTTTTATTATATCCCGGTTAGAAGGAACATACTCCAACCTTAGACCATATGATGTAGTCCAAGTATTTGCAGTGGTTAAGAAGAATTATCTTGAGTCCATTGCAAGTGTTATGGAAAACAAAGGCAAGGAGAGAAGGATTTCCAGAAAATGGCAAATAAATGTCTATCGAGTAAGAGTTTCGAGCACGAAATATCAAAGTGCCTGATGCTTTAGTCATGTTCTCGTTTCAACCCTATAGTTACATGCATCTGTGATGAAAAATGCTTTTAAAGGTGGAACCGGTGAAAGTGGTAAGCCTAGTGTGCATGGGTTTATGTCTTAGGGAACAATGAGACACCCGTGTCAACCGAGTCCATTGAAGGTACCCTATATATCTTAGGTAACTGACTAAGCTTTTGCATAGTCCTAGTGCCTTACAGTCATTTTCTAGTTATTCCTTACTTGAAAACCTGAAAGATAAGATAGAAGACTTACCCTATTAGTAGGAAATTAGTACTCCCACCAATAATACTAAAACCTTGACTAGTAATGTTACCAATAGACTTAACCAACCTACCTTTAAAAGGATTTGAAGTTATACTCGTCATGAATAGCTTGATAAAACAATTATAGATTAATTTCCATGCAAATGAGTTTAAATTATATCGGTCGGGGAAACCAAAGATTGAGGTAGGCATAGGACGAAAGAGGTTATCATCATTAATAATTTTTGGCGTCAAGGACAAAAGAATATTTACAATGGGGCAACTAGAATCTTGGCTTATATCAGGAATAAGCCATCAAATAAGGAGAAATGAGAAGATATACCTATAGTTTGGGACTTCCCGTGATATTCCGTGAGTAACCTTAAGTTTGTTCTGAGAAGAGAAAACATGTTTACCATTAATTTGGTACTTGGAGCCCCTCCAGTTTTCAATCTCCTTATCACTTGGTGCTACTAGAATTATGTGAGTTGAAATTACATCACGAGAACTTGCTAACTCGGGGGTTCATCCTACCGAGTACATCACCCAAGAGATCCCCAGTAATGTTTGTTAAGAAGAAAGATGGATCTCGGCGGATGTGTATTACTTATCAAGGCCTAAAAATGTGATGATTAGGAACAAGTACCCTCTTCTGAACATTGAGAAGTGGTTCGATCAGCTTTAAGAAGCAATCATTTTTTCAACACTAGATCTACAACAAGGGTACTATTAGTTGCGGGTGAAGAGGGAAGACGTGCCCAAGATAGCTTTAACACTTGATATGGTTATTACAAAATACTGGTAATGTCATTTGGAGCGACCAATGCGCCAACCGCTTTCATGGATATCATGCATAGTGTATTTTGGCCACACCTAGATGAGTTTGTCGTAATCTTCATCAACGACATCCTGGTCTGTTTCAAATCCCACCAGGAGCATGAGTTACACCTAAAGAAAGTTTTATGGTTAATTAAGTAACATAACTAGTATGCCAAGTTTAGAAAATGTGAAATATGGCTAAACCAAATCAACTTTTAAGGCACGTAATTAGTAAGGAAAGGATATCAATGGACCCCTCTAAATTTAAAACCATTTTAAATTGGAATGTGTCGATCAATAGTACGAAAGTTAGAAGTTTTTTAGGACTAACGGGGTACTATAGGCGCTTTTTTAAGACTTCTCTAAACTAGCATCTCTTTTTTCCGTCTAACCAGAAGGGAGTCAAGTATGAATGGAATGAAAAGACGGAAGTTGGTTTCCATGAACTGATGAAGCGTTTAACCACTACCCCAGTTCTTGCACTACCTGAGGAAAAAATGGATTTATATTGTATACCAATTCTTTAGGAGATGGTCAAGGATGTGTATTGATGGAAAAGGCTACATGATTGCTTATACTTCTAGGAAGTTTAAACCTTTTGAGAAGAATTATTCCACCCATGACCTTGAACTCGCCGTAATGGTGTTCGCCTTGAAGAAATGGGGAAACTACTTATATTGGATCATAAGAACCTGAAATACATGTTCTATCAAAAGGACATGAATATGCGCCAATATCGGTAGATAGAGTTCTTGGGAGACTACGATTGTGTGATCAATTATAATCCTGGCAAGGAAAATGGAGTGGTAGACGTTTTGAGCCGAAAGGCAAACTTGGCGCATATCAGGATAAGGGAGACTAAGGTGTTATCGCAGACAGAGAGTTTGGATTGTGAGGTTAAACCTGACCGACTCGTATTTTCTAATCTAAGGGTGCAGTCTATTTTACCCACAGAGATCAAAATGGCTCAACAATCTGACGAAGCATTAGTGAAGAAGAGAAAGCTTTCCACTGAAGGGAAGTCACCAAACTTTTAAGTGGACTGTGACGGAGTGCTAACCTGTAGAGGTGGGTTTTACTTACCTCGAAATTCCGAGATCAAACAAGGGGTTTGGAGAGAGCCCACAGATCCAAATATACGGTACACTCATGAGGGACTAAAATGTACCAGTACTTGAAACGGAAGTACTTATTGGATAACATGAAGAGGGATATAGCGGAGGTTGTGGCGTGATGCTTGGGGTGTCAACAAGTCAAGGCTGAGCACCAAAGGCCATCGGGGTTATTGCAACCACTGGAGATCCCAAAATGGAACCGAGATCACAACAAAATGGACTTCGTAATGGGAATACCCTAGACGTCGAAGGGCCACAATGCAATTTGGGTGGTGGTTGATAGGTTGACCATTCCTCACGTCCTACCAATCAACGTTAAATATTCTCTAGATATGTAGACAACCTTGTATACCCGAGAAATCATAAGATTTCACGAGATGCCGGTAACTAATGTGTCAGACAAAGATCCAAAATTTACTTCCCGAGTCTGGAGGCAACTTCAAACAGAATAGGGAACCAAGTTGAATTTTAGTACCACTGTCCATCCGCAGTCAGATTGTTAGCCGGAGAGAACAATCCAAACACTGGAGGACATGCTTAAAAACCGTGTTATAGATTTCAAGGGAAGTTGGGATGCTCACTTGCCTTTGGTAGAATTTGCTTATAATAATAGTAATCAGTCATCCATTGGTACGACCCCCTATGAAGTACTATATGGTCGGAAATGCTGAACACCCCTCTTTTGGGAAGAATTTGGAGAGAAAAAGTCCTTCTGGTTGCTAGTATACTTTGGATTGAGGAATCCATTGAAAAGGTCAAGCTAATAAAGCAGCACCTTAGGAGGCCATCGTCGTTTCTCTCAACGATAGTATGTATAAGTCCTAATTGCGGCTAACTTAAACAAAGTAGATATTAGCGAGTCACGGTCGTCCACAAGGGAAATGGAGTTTATCAAGTGTTAAATGTATTCAAAAAGCACACGAAGAAGTCACTTTACGTGTGTGGTAACAAAATTGGGGGTTTTGAGTTTGGAAAAACACTACGACTAATTTGAGAAACTAGACTAACCAACGATGAAAAATAACTACGTAAATACAATCACAATTAGCACAAAAGATATAACTAAGATCATAACGAGTCTCGGGCGCAATTGGTTCACATTTCTAGTCATCCTTTGATCATCGAATAATTATCCTATTTTTATGCATTAATCACATTTTGTGGATAAATTGGCAACACCTTTCGAGTGAAGATATTTCTTGTCTCTCCTTGGTTATAGTTAGACAGGGCAATCAGCACCACACAATAACCCTTACCCTCGAGTAACCCGGGACGATCGGCGCCATAGACTTCCTTGAGAATAGCAATAAACATGGAGAACCAATACAACTAACACCATATCCTAAAAGAGAGAAATATTGGGATAGTACAAGTATATCTACTAATAACGACTACGAGGATCGGCCTTCATGCTAATCGTTATTAGTGAGCCACATTCATAATTAGTCAAAACCATTCAAATTCATCTTAATTCTAAGAAATTTCATCAATAAATAATCGTAATTAATTGTCAGACCCAATTATAACCTAACATCAACTAACAATAATCACATCGATAAAAAGTCAAAGTCTTTTGAGTTTGACCAAAAACCTTGTAAATAATTAACCCACAATAATCAACTAGTTGATCATCCTAGTCTAAATCATGAATTAACTACACAAGAAAGTAAAAAATATACTTGATAATCAAAGCACAAAATAGAATAAATCAAATCTCACAAAGTCATACTAGAAATGCTTACCAATTGCTCCCAAGAGTATATTTAGCCTAGATTAGCTAAACTCATAACAAAAGACAAAAATCCATGGTAAGCATAGGAGAAAAGATGGTGAAATAAAAGTGTTCTAGGGTTTTGAAGAGAGAAAATTTGGATGAGAAGAAAAGATGTTAAAGAGAGGCTAAAATGAGTAATAAGGCATCAGCCCACTCCATCACTGCGGGCCGCAACACATATCTGCGGCCCATAATGATCAATCTACCCTCTTCTTCTTTCTGTCAGTATGAATGAACCGTTCATCCGTTTTGAGAGTTCTTGTAGTATTTTGTATAGTACTCATGAAGACAAATCCAATGGTACCACCCTTGGAGGCTAGTTATTTTTGGAATATTCCCAGAACTCTGTTCAAACTTTCGGATCACAATTCATCCACCTCTCTATCTTCCTTCTTCGACCCTTTTATTTTCTACCACATTTTGACTCGTGCCCTTCAATATTCTACCATCCTTGAGAATGGTCTTCACTAAAATACTCTAAATTTCTTACGAGCAATCTACAAATTAAGCTCATAAAAAGGAATCTAGATGCTCGTAAGGACCAAAAATTCATTAGACTCAAAAGAGGTTACGAAATGAAGGATTTAGATACGAAAACCGAAAATGGTTATCTAAACCCCTTATATGTAAACCTACTTAAATCTAGAAATCTTTCAACAAAAAGATAACAAAAGAGATGTCAAATGCTTTGAGAAATGTATGCATTTGACGTCTCATCAAATCCCTCACACTTAAACCTTTACTCGTTCTCGAGTAAACAAGGACAAGAAAAAACCTAAGTGTAAATTAGCATGCAAGGGTTTTTCTAAAACATCCAACTTTTTATTCCTGGATTACCCTAGCCCCCAAGACATAAGAATCCCTCACACTCTCAAATCCCAAAGCCTAAGATATTCTAAACAACCATCATACCAATCAAAGGTAAGGTACAAAATACAAATATAAAACTAGCTTACTCTACCAAAGAAGCTACCAAATAGACAAACTAAGATAAGCATTGAATGTTTCAATTTCTCTCATTTTTTCTCGTTTTACCTAGGAGGCTTCTCGGGTTTTCATCCTAACTTCACACTTTTTTTTCTTTTTCAATGCTCACCCTCACCCTTTTCCACACCATTTAGCCTCTCATTTTTGCATAGGTCGACCCTTTTGGGTTTTCCATCTATCTGGGGCCCCCAATTTTGCCTAAGTTTCCTTCTCATATTTTCAACTTAGCGGGAATTATTTTTTTCAAACAAAACAAATCAAAGTAGAGCATATGCACACTACAGTAAAATACAATGAGACATGTTTCTTTCCCCCCACACTTGAATCACACATTGTCCCCAATGTGACAAAAGGAAAAGATAATGAAATAAGGGAGAAAGAAGAAAAAACTCACAACCTTAAAGGTCCTTCCCAGTGGTAGGAATGGTCACTCCTCAATGAATGTTATCTCATCCATGTTCTCGAACTCCATCCGATATGCAACTTCAATCTATCCATTACAAATCCACAACTATGTAAGTCTCGATCAACACCTACAAAAAGCAACAACTGGTAATACTCATAGATGGTGGTTTTGGTGGTTGTTTTTGGTGGTGAATTGTGGTGGTATTTTGTGGTTTTAGGTAAGAGTTTTCGGACAAGGGGGAGGGAATTTTTTTCAATATTTTTCTAAAATAAAAAATCTACAAAAATAATTTAAAACTTGAGTTGCCTCGCGAGAAGCTCAGTATATTTAAGGTCATCGACATGACCCTAATGTTTTTAATATGGTCAAAGTTTGAACCCATTCACCATGAGTATCCAAAAGTAGAGAGGTGGGGGTAGAAATCTTCCAAGAGGATGATTTTGTGGAGGTGGAGTTGGTCTTAAAGGAGATGGGTGGTTTGGAAGCTTGGCATAATCATTTGCTAACCCTATTGTCTCCTCCAAAAATTCCAAAAATGTTGGAGTTGGTTTAATTGGTGGAGGTGGTGTGATGATGGCAAGAATAATGAATATAGGACAATCACCCCTTGCTCAACTTCTTTGTCATCAACAACCAATTCCTCATCCCCTTGGACCTCATCTTCAACTTCCTTCACCACCTCGCCCATCAAGTTCAAAGGATTTGCCCTTGGCTCCGGGCTCACCTCCGATTGTGATGGAAGCTTGCATGAATCTATAGCCTCCAACCGGGCCACAAAAGATGTTATTTGACTAACTTGGATTTCCAAACTTTTGAATCTCGCGGAAGAGCAGTCCTCCACATTTGTGATTCTAGATGTGGTTCGGTTTTCCAAGTTAGTGACCATATTTTTTATAACATGCAAGAGCTCCTCATAATTCGACCTTGGCTTTCCTTATCGAGGGTTAGATGATCTCTCATCCCTTGGGTAGGGTTGTTGTGGTATGACATAAGGTGATGAATGCCAATCATATTTCTCATAGTGTTTGTTTTCGAGTGCATTCCTATATCCCGAATCCGGATTACCACTCCACTCCGGATTGTAAGAATCATAGTATGGATACCATTCTTGAGATCCTTAACCTTGGAAACTAACAAATCCAACCTCTTCATAGCACTTGGGAGGTCATAGTCGTACCACTCAAAAATACAATTTATAAGCCATAAATGCTTACTAAATACAATTAAGTAGATACTGGGAAATTGGGGTCGTCCACAAATAAGAGGGATTTTCCTAAGGGTTCATGCTTATAAGTATAGATATAATCCTAGATATAGATATATACATATATATAAGCATGTAAAGAGGGGGGGTTTGGGTTGGTTTCCTAAGTTATGAAAGTAAAGACAAGATAACAAGCAAGGTTAAGTAACTATGGTAATCATGCAACAAACTCATAAAAAGGATAAAAACTACAAATGACAAATCCTTTGGGGCAATAGATATCAGCTTCCGAATCTCTTATCTATCATTGAATCTACAACCAATTCACTACTTTAACTATTTGTTGAGAAGATAAATCTTCTACCATTCTTTAATAGTTGTTTACAAGAGTGAATTTGACATCTCTCGCTAAACCTCACTAATGACCCTATTAGTCATTCAACGCCTAAAAATATCTCATTATTGGCATTAAGTACAAAGAATCAACAAGCTTGGTAACACTTATAAACACTATACCGTTTCTAAGAATTGAACCAATTCATGCATTTATACAAGATTAGTGAAGAACGTTGGATGTTCATAAACTTCTCTCATTTTCTACACAAAAAAACATGATAAAGAATTTGACATTATCACATTCATTTAGCATTCATCAAATCATCAACCATATTAGAAGCTCTAATTCATGCTCTTGGATTCCATATCAAAGGAGAGGAAAATTAGCTAGTTTCTCCTAACCCTAACAAGCAATCATACAAGCATTTCATATACTCAAACTTCCAATACCATTAATATATTCAAAAACCAAATTCAAAGCACAATAAATGCACAATAGAGAAAGTATTAAATAGATAGAAAAGATTCTCAAGACATGGATAAGGAAGCTTCAATCCATTGCTCCAAGGAGATTACTAGCCTGGGTGATGAAAACACATAACTAATCTGCAAAAACTAAGAATAGAAGAAGCAGAAAATCGCAGGAAGAAAAGGGGATCTGAAGAGAGAGGATAGAGTTTGATATTTATAGTACAAAAGGAATGAAAGATTTTTGGCCACCCGTCTGTCGCAACAGGATCATCACGACTCGCGACAGAGCCCAGATTCAACATCTAGATTTCTTTGTTCTCCTTGTCTCAATTCTTCCTCTTCACATCACTTTTCTTTAATCCTTCTAGTATTCAAATCTCAAAAGAAGGTCTTCAAATCTTCAAAGATAGTTTTCAAAATCTTCCGACATTTACCTTGTCACGCAAAATCCAATAAAAAGTAATAAAAGCGTCGCTCTTAACTTATGTTAGATAATTTCAAGGCAAAATGCCACATTTAGAGCACAAAAATGTACAAAAATGAATCCAAAAAGTCTCCAAAATAAACGTATAAAATGAACATATTAAGACTCACTCATAAAAAAATATTTACACTTTGTTTCACAAAGAATTAGTCAAAAGAGTGATTTAGTTCAGGTGCAACCAGTGATTGAATCCTCCCTCCCTTTGAAGTTGCAGTATTATAGGTTCTTTGTTCCTGTACACCATGTTGGTGTGGGTTGGAATGGGAGGCTTATTCTTTTGTGTGAGACAGTGTCATTGACCCCGTACACCATGTTGGTGTGGGTTGCAATGAGAGGCTTATTTTTTTTTTGAGACAACTCCGTTGACCCTATACACCATGTTGGTATCACTACTACAAATTAGAGCTATCGAAACACTTTTTTTGCAACACTTATTTAAAATATTACAATAGTTTATAAAGTGTTACTTAAACCTTTGAAAGGTGTTACATAAATATTGAAAAGTGCTACCTAAATTTTAAAAAGTGTTACATTAGATCTAATGTAACATCGCCTAAGGTAATACTTGTAAAAGTGTTACAACAGGTTCAAAGTGTTACAATAACACCTAAAGTAACACTTTTACAAGTATTGCCTTAGGTCATGTTACATTAGACCTAATGTAACACTTTTAAAATTTTAGGTAACACTTTTACAATTATTACCTTAGACCATGTTACATTAGACCTAATGTAACACTTTTTAAAATTTAGGTAACACTTTTCAATATTTATGTAATACTTTTCAAAAGTTTAAGTAACACTTTATAAACTATTGTAACATTTTAAATAAGTGTTGTAAGGAAGTTACATTAGCCTTAGTTTGCAGCAGTGTATGGATTGCAGTGGGAGGCTTTCACCCCACTTTGTTGTGTGAGCGAATAAGGAGTCACGCCCCTTTGAGTGAGACAACGCCGTGAATAAAAGAGTGTTATAAAAATAATAAATAAATAATTTAATCACACTTCATTTTGAAAGAAAAAAATTGTCACTTTAACTTTTGGTTGGCAATACCAGTGAATCTTGAAAGGAGAGAATGTAAGGTGTGCTAATATGGTTTTAAAGATGTTTTAATTATAAATCAATCACTTTAAACTAGTTATTTGTTAAGGTGTTACTAAATAATATTATTTTTAAAACATAAAATCTTTTTGAGAAAAAAGAAATAAATTTCTTCTACTTTTAATATAAGCCGGCATTATTTATAAGCACGCATACACCAAATACATGATGGGACTGCCAAGCCCACCACAGCCAACATTAGTATGATATTATCCGCTTTGAGCCAAACCCGCACGGTTTTATTGGGTCCAACCCCAAAAGGCCTCATACTAATGTGGTGGGACTCAAACTTATATAGAGAGCTA
>JAULKM010068463.1:0-12037 GCA_032355605.1 Rubia tinctorum
TGATTGAGACAGTTAATTAAGATATGAAATATTTGCTAATTTTTTCATATATACAATCGAATTTTTAAATAAATGAGTTTAATAAGAGCCTCCCACATAGAGCAAAATAAGATTGATTGAGACAGTTAATTAAGATATGAAATATTTGCTAATTTTTTCATATATACAATCGAATTTTTAAATAAATGAGTTTAATAAGAGCCTCCCACATAGAGCAAAATAAGATTGATTGAGACAGTTAATTAAGATATGAAATATTTGCTAATTTTTTCATATATACAATCGAATTTTTAAATAAATGAGATTCCTATATATTTATTAAATTAAATGGCTGGGCGACTTTTATTTGCATCCCCTCTAGGTCAGCCATGATTGAATATTTCAAATATATGTATTTTTATGAGCTTGTTATAAACCATCTTAACCAATGGCGGAACCAGGGGGTGGCGAGGGGGTGTTGGCGCCACCCCAAGATTCCGGCGGCCCAAAAATTAGTGCTAAGAGCCACCGGGTTCCGCCACCTCTTCGTTTCCGGCGGAAGCCACTGATTCTCGCCGTGGAAGATGAACGGAGAAGATGAAGTCGTTATGTTTTTTTGTTTCCTACCTTATCAAAACGACGTCGTTTTGCTTATTAAAATGACATTGTTTTGATAAGTTAAACGACGTCGTTTGATATGTTATCAGCCAAAAAAATAAGGGCCGATTGGGCTGAAACCCAATCGACCCAAGTCAGTGGGAAATCCTAAGTTCTATAACAAGAACATTTCCTCAGACCACCCAGCCGCGTCCTTCTTCTCAGCTCCAAGTTCCCGCGCCAGTCCACCGCCCACCACTATTATCCTTTTCCGCCGTCGACCGACACTCGCCTCCTTCTTAAGCGTGCGAAAAAAAATTTGACACTCATTTTCAGCCACCCCTAGCCTAAGCTCCTAGTTCCGCCACTGATCTTAACAATAATAATAATTAAAAGTTTATTACATTTTTCTTTTAAAATGCAGCTTGTTGTTTTCTTTGAAACTTCATAACACATACATATAGGCTTATTCACAATGAGCCAATGACAACATCAAAAGAGAATAAGATCCACGATAAATATATACTTCATTCATCTATGTGTAAGGGGTCTATTAATAATTTTCGTCTGCCTCAATTGAACATTCATATTTCTTATTTAAATTGAAATTTGTATGTGGTCAAAGTTTTGTCACCTCATTCTAATCCATCACTTTTCTTATCACATCATCATACATAAATGTCCGTGTAGAAAAGTTTTAGAACTCTTATGCAGAGACGGAGAGAATATGGGGTAGGAAATGGTGTGGATGTGAGGTCATGTTCAATGGTAGAAACCGCTAGTGGTATCTTACCAATTAAATATATTATTTCTCTCAATCGTTCTCTTCTAAGAGACCACCCATTTTTTCCCTTCACAATGGTAAGAGACCACTCTCTACTATTTATGGACCCCACTTGATTTTATCTATCATACTCACTAATTTTTTACATTTAATGCAAATAAATTTGTCTATCCAAAACAAATTGAAAGTGAAATTTAATATTACAATTTCATTTTTTAAAAGTGAAAATTTTAATTTTTCAGATTTTAAAACAAAATTACAGATTTATAAAAATGTTTTACATATTTTAAAATAAATTTTCCAAATTAAAAAAAATCAGATTTTACAAAAAAATGTTGGGACACGTGGCCCAATCAGAGGATGTCACGTGTCTCTCCGTTGAAAAAAAAAAGAGAAAAACACTCAGTGGACCACGTGGCCCATTGGCAGGCCGCCACGCATCTCAGGCGGTGACAAAAAAAAGGGCCACGTGTGAGCGGCCCCACACGCTAAGAGACCAATGAGTGGTCTCTTAATAAGATATCGTTCTAGAGACCATCACTGTGAGCATTTTCGATCTCTAAAACCATCTCTTAAAATTAATATAGTACCATTGCATATGTCCTGAGGCTTAATATTGTTAGGAAAAGAGGCAGCGATATTTTGTGTTTAGATATGTCGGTCGGCCTTGTGGCCATCGCAATGGTGTTGTCTAGCTCACCCGCGACAATATCTCACGGAACCACCCCAGCATCGCCTACACTTGTGCGACCTCTCAGCTATGATTCCTGTGAATTGATCCATCAAGTGCCAAGGCGGCCTTTAATTATGTTAACAAGACTTATCTACTTTTCATTCTCAAATATTGGCTCACATTTAATTAATACTTTAGGGCAAATTTTATATTTGACCGCTAATTTTTTTTTTAAATGATTCTACAATAATTATGGGAAAATGTTCAACAACGATTATAATAAGAGCAATTCATATTTAATCTAACTGATCGATTTTAAGGACAACTTGATTATATGTTAATCTGATTGATCGTCTTTGCTGTTACATGTTAGAGATGCAGTAAAAATTATAACATTGCCCTTGAGAATTTTAACTTTCTTCCCGCAAAAACTATGACCGTTTGGAGAGAGTAACGTCTCATGCATCAACATTACTATGCCAAAGATAGATTCAATAAAATAGTAATGTCACTTGATCAAGATAATACATAGATCTATTTTGTCTAAACTGTAAGCGCGTTTAAAAACACAAATTGATGTATTCAAATATATAAAACCCTAGCAAAAAAACACAAACAAAACCGTGGATATACAATTTGTAAAGTTAGATCAAGCATAATACACTAACATGAATAACTAAATCGAGTCATCACATAATTACAATGATAGGATCCGATCATATCTGATTTAAGATATACACTACTAACGATATAGTTCACATTGATTCGAGATAAAAAGCTAGTACTCCTAGTCTTCGATCGAGCATTTTCACCTATTGGACAAGATTACATTAATTTTATGGAAAGATGTTTAGCACTGCTAGTCAAGTGCAAGTTACTAAGGGGTAAAAACTCTACATTACATCATCAAAATAGAGTATGAAAAGCAGCATTTTTTCCAATAAGTTGGTGCATAGTAAACTGAATTTGATGTGTCAAACTGTGTGAACGGATTGGTTTTGAAATAGGGATAAATACATTTATAATCCTAACTTTAAACTGAAAGTGTCTATATAATTCTGCAATGTCAGAAAATGCTAATTTAACCCTAACTAATTATAGTATATGTCAATCTAACCCTAACTTTGAAAAAAAAAGTGTGCCGATATATTCAAACTCCCTAATTCCAAGAAATTCTGGCAATGACAAAAATACCCTTGGTTAAGAAGCTAATTAATTGATACCTAAAATATCCTTGATCTACTTCTTCACTGTCGCTGCTCCGCTGGTGAAAGCTTCCTCCGCCGCCAAAAACTTCCTTTGCCGTAGGAAACCACAACTGCGCCACCACCAAGCCACCACGGTTGCTAAATATTTCTTTTCCATTCACCACACCCTCCACCACCACCCCTCTCGCTGCCAACAACTCAAATTCCTACACCCCCGTCGTGCCCGTTCGCTGCTACCGCTTCACAAACACAAAAATAAGACCTCAACATCTAATTAAAAATGCGAAATGGAAGTGCCGGATTCGGCCAAATTCTGCAAAAACACAAAAATGGGGTCTCGCAATCGTCGGACCGTTGATTTTGATGTGGCAGATTCTGCCAAATTATGCAAAAAAAAAAACATAAACGAGGTCTCGCAATTGTCAGACCATTGCCACCACCCCTCTCGCTGCCACCACCTCAAATTCTTACTCACGCGTTGCCACCACCCCGTAGCCACCCCCTGGACAACCACTCCACAACCACCCCGCCACCCTCCGCCTCCCTCTCCCCTTCCCTCACCCCGCTGAACCGTTGGAAACCCTAGCCACCCTCTGTCGCTAGCCGTCTCCAGCCCTTTCTTTGTCGCTCCCCACCACCCCCATAGTTGTCGGGCATCACTCCCGTTGTGCTCTGTTCACCTTTGAAAACCCTAGCTACCCCATAGCCACCCTCCGTCGCTCGTCATCTCCAGACCTTTCTCCGTCTCTCGCCACCACCCTATAGTCGCCGGTTACCACTCCTGTTGTGCTTTGTCAATCAGAGTTTCATCAGAGTTCTTAAACTGGGGAAAGAAACCCTTTTTACTAGAAAAGAAACAGGGAAGAAAGAAACCCAGAAAAGAAATGGGGAAGAAGAGGGTTTCTTTTTCTTTTCTTTTATTATTTTTTAAATCAAAGGAAATTTTGTCTTTTCATCAGGATCCGGCCAAATGACCATTGACTAAGTCAGCGGAGTCAAATGTTAATTTGACACTTTCAACCTAAAATCATGATTATTTTAGCACTTTACTCTTATCATGGTATTCAAGGTAATGGTGACTTGAATTGACTTACATGTGCAATTTTACATGCTTTCCCTCGCGTAATGTGAAACTCTTGAATTTGTTGCTGGTCAAATGTAGTCAGAAAGAGTTATATGTCCCCTCAACAACAATTTTTTTAAAAAGAGTTATGAAACATACTTAATGCATTTTTTACTTAAATACTTATTTTTAATTTAGATGATGTACTTTTTAATTTAATTATTTTATTTTTAAACTTATATATTATAAATATTATTTTCACATTCAAACAAGTCTCATTACATATTTAACTTATAATATATAATATTTGAATTAATATATATAATTTATTATTTCATAAATTTAAGAAAAATGATATTTAATAAGTTTTAGTCAAAATATAAAAGTTTAAAATGCGACGGAGAAAGTACTAAACTAATGAGATATTAACGTTTCTTTCATGGGAAATAAAATAGATTGTTTGACATTATGGAATTGTGATTCTCATTACCGATGTCTTGAGTTTTGTCGTGTTAGAGTTCATTGACCGAAATATTTTGAGTCAGAGTTTATTTATATTGTCATTTAAAAACTTACTAATTCCTTATTGATGTTGTTATTGTGGCAGCCAACTACAAACATGGGCATCAAAAAGTCAAAACATTCAAACTACATGAGCTAAAAAAATGTGATAATTTCGGTTCAAATTGGAACCGACTGAACCGGTATGATTCAATTTAGACATGACCACGGTTTTGGTTGAAAGAAAAACAAGGTTAAAATTACATTAAAATGTTAATCTTTAAATTCCGCACTATGAGCTAGCATCACAATTTACAAAACATAATTCTACATCAAGTCATGTTCTTTTTAATTTAAGTGCACTTTATTTTATTTTATTTTATTTTATTTTGTTCAATTCAATTCAATTCACTATAATTCTGTCCTTTGAATTTTAATTTGATGCAATTTAATTTAATTAAGGTTTTTAAATTTTTAGTTTTGTTCAATTCAATCGATTCAGAATAAAAATTATAAAAATTATATTTTAGTGACTAATACTATCTTTGTCTCGCTATCAAATTTTGATAATTCTTTAAAAATTATAAAAGAAGAATCATTCTAATGATAATGTTTTATTTACATGTAGGGCAAAAATTGTGTGAGATAATAATGGATTAATTTATCATGGCATACTCTAAAAAGAATCTGTAGTTTGAAAAACTGTTTTCCATAATTCATTGAAAAAATCAACGTTTAAACTGCAGATTAGAAAAATCAAGATACAAAGTAAAATTTTCGGGTTGCATTAATCGGGTCATAAACTTATAATTACTGCATGTTGCATGATAAAATTTTAATATTGCAACAAAAACCTCTAACCTTTGTAAAATTCTAATTCAATTTCGTATTTCCATAATTCTATGGAATTGTTGTCTTTCCCGAAAAATTTACCCTCTAAAAAATGTAAATTTTATATTCAATTGTTGAGATATCGGAAACATGTATCTGTACAATTTAAATATATAGCTAAAATTTTGAAATTTACAATATCACTCTTAATTTAATTTCATTTATTCAATTCAAGTTAAGAAAACGTATTGAGATTGAAATATAAATCGGCATCTTTCAAAATATCAGAACACATTAAATAACACATTGATCACTTTGTGGTGAAACATCTTTCAAACGTAGTAGTTAAAGTTCAAAATCATGATTTTTATGTTTTGGATATGAATGGTCAATTTTCACTACTCAAAATGAGTGGTCCGCTATGCTATTCGTTAAAAAACGACAATATAAAAGTCTCACATTCTTATAAATTGATTCTACTTTAAGAAATATTAAATATAGGAAGCTACAACGAGAAAACCCCCCATTAAGGGCTGGACATTGTGGGCACCAGTCAAATGGTACCACTCACTGTTGACAACTATCATGTATAATTATATATTTAATGGTGATTAAAACATAATTGATTGTGGTAAACCTATAAATATTCATTTGTCCATTTAGTGAGGTGGGTTTTTGTGGAGTTATGCTCCAAACACGATTCAATGGGGTGCAATGAAGATTTTTTTTATGAAGATTGAGAAGAAAATATACCATCCACGTATAGTGGGCTAAATGTCGATTCGGGGAGGAGTCAGAAAAAAATGTAGGGTTGGGAATTGGAGTCAGGGGAAACAGAGCCGAGAATTGGAGTAGGCGAAAACGGAGTCGGGAGATGGAGGAGGAGAAGGGTGGTGGTGGTGGAGATCGGAAGATAGGAGAGAAGGAGATGAGAGATGGGTGGTGGTGGTGGAGATGAAGGAGGTGGAGTTAGAGTCGGCAGAGGTGGTGAGAGACGGGGGAGGTGGCGGAGTCGGAGTAGGAAGTGGTGAGAAGCGGAAACAGAGGAGTAGAGGTGGCGGAAGGGGAAGATTTCAATCCAGTGGCATTTTAGTCTTTTCAAGTGGTTAAAATTTTGAGAAGCTTTTTCTCCCTCTGCAGGTTCCCCTGGGCCAAAGAGAGTACTTAATTTCTTGAGTTAAGTGCTAAAATAACCTTGACTTTAGGCTGAAAGTGTCAATATAACCCTACAATTTCATAAAGTGCCAAAATAACCTTTGACCTAATCGACTTTTTGGTCAAGCATTTTACTACCGGATTTTATTGAAAAGACCAATTTTTCCTTGAATAAAAAAATAAAAACCAAAATTTGCCCACCTTCGTTTTTCTTTCTTCCTCCAGTTTCTTCCTTGCTGTTGTTTTCTTCCCCCGCCGCCGACACCCTTTCTTTTATTTCTTCCTATCACCACCACGAACGATGCCAAATCGGTGGCGAACAGGTGACGAGGGAAGAAGAAGAGAGCAGTGTGGGGTTAGGGTTTCGTCCTCAGTTCAATATCTTTTTTCTCAAACCGGTTTCTTCCTCAACCATTTCTTCCTCAGTTCACTTTATTTCTTCCGCTTCTTCTTTCTTCGAAATTTCGCCGAAGAAATTTAGGGTTTTTGGTAGGGTGGTGGTAGGGTGGTGGTATGGCGGGATTGAGCGGAGCTAGGGCGTGAGGAGTGGCAGCGCGAGGAAGAGATCGGCGGGGGAGTGAGTCTCAATTTCCCGGCGCATGGCTGAGCAGCACAGGGGAAACAGGCTGGAGTATGGTGGAGGTGGGGGAAGAGCGGTGATGGGCGAGGGTGACGGTGGTGTTTAATCATAGAAGGAGGGTGAGGTGGCATTTAATCGGAGATTGGGAAAGAGCGGTGGAGGCCGACGGCGAAGATGGCAACGACGACGGACGACGAGTACGGCGAGGCGACGACGGGTACGGCAGGGGAATGATAGCAATGACGGTGGGTACAGCGGGGCGATGGTGGGAACGACGTACATTGAACACAACGAAGCTCATTGGCGGCAAACGTTCATCCATGGGGTTTTGGGGTTTGGGTTTAAATCGGCATCGAATGATCTCAGAGCCTCCTTTCCCGCGGTCTCAGCATGGCAGCGACTGTACTGAATTGGCGGGAGAGAAGGGGGAGGTGGTGGCTGAGCGGCGCTGGTGGCGAGCCGAAAGAGGGTGGAGGAGAGCTGCGTTAGGTGGCGGGGTGGTTGTGGGTTAAGCGGGGAGAGGGCTGAGTGGTTGTGAGTAGAGTGGCGGTGGGTTGAGAGGGGTGGGGTCTGACTTCTGAGCGGTGGAGATCGGGAGGGGTGGTGAAATTTTCGCTGCCGACGACGGTGGTTTCCGGTGACGGAGGAATGATGAATTCCGGTGGAGCAGCAACTTGAAGAAGAAGATCTTGGCAGTTTAGGTATTAAATTTGTAATTTTTTAGTCGAGGGTATTTTTCTCATTTCATTTCTTGTCATTGCCGGAATTCAGAGTGTCAACGCCGGAATGAGGGATTTGGGGTATATCGGCACAAATGTTCCGTAAGTTAGGGTTAGATTAGCACATATAATATAATGTTAGGGTTGAATTAGCACTTTCTGAGATTGCAGGGTTATATTAGCACTTTCAATCTAAAGTCAGGGTTATAAATGTAAATAACCCTAATTTCTTTGCCTCTCTATAAGTGGTTATTTCACTATTCATCAATAAAATAGATATTGTAAAAATTTTAAAAATTCATACATATATAAATGTGATAATTGTCTTGTGAGATTTTGTTACATCCATCGTATTATATATTTTAGAGTATCTATTTTTCATAATTTTCGCTATGCATAATTCAAGATATTAAACTTATGAAATCATTGATAAATAATTAAAAATGAAATGATAAAACTCTGATAGAGGGACAGAGGGAGAAGTCATTTAATTTAGACGTAGTAATATAGAGATTCAGAACATATTTTCATACGTTACATTTGATTTTAATATGAGCTAGTATAAGTTTATTAAAGATATCCAGGAGATTTAAATCCATCTCATAATAGTTTCAATTACGAATCCAATTTACATTAATAGACGAAAACTTTGATTAGGGACAATAATCACTCTCCTCA
The DNA here is from genome assembly GCA_032355605.1 of Rubia tinctorum. Taxonomy (NCBI): domain Eukaryota; kingdom Viridiplantae; phylum Streptophyta; class Magnoliopsida; order Gentianales; family Rubiaceae; genus Rubia; species Rubia tinctorum. The sequence continues at coordinate 8,769 of JAULKM010068463.1, forward strand.
TCCTTGATTATAGTTAAATGCGATTTGACAAATAAATGAAGCGTAAGATGAGACGAAAAGAAAAGGAGACTAGAGAGATTATTTTGTACTCCACGACGTAGGAGTTATGAGACAATCAAAATCTATAATTATAAAATGAAAAATATTTTTAAATAATCGAAAGACAAGATTGAATTATAATCATAGAAAAATAAAATATTTTAGTAATAATATTAAAATTTTATTATACAACATATAGTAGTTATAAGTCTATGATCCGATTAACGTAACCCGTAAATTTTATCTTGATTTATTCTAATTTGCAGTTTAAATATTAATTTTTCCATAACTTATGTGAACAACGTGTTTCAAGAGATGTACTCAAATCATAATTAGATGAATGTATGAAAATTGTGATACAATGACTGTATCCAATAACATTTCATAACAACTTAGAATTCAATTTTAGAAACTTATTCGAGATGAGATGTGAAGTTTAAATTGTTATACTCAGAACCTACCATTTGTTTATTATTCCATCTACATTGTAATTAAGTTTCACTTAATTTAGTTATTTTAGTTTAACGTAATATAATATTTTATTATTATTTTAATTATTTGATCTAATTTAATCTAATTTATTTTAATATAATTTAAATCTATTAAGATGAAAAATATTAACCTAAGTATGTCAAGGTAAATCTTTACTTATAATTTAAAATGCAAAAAGCTGGAAGGAGGGAGCCAATACAAGCAAGTTGGTGATGATGTCATTTGCCAATTTGCCAATTTGCAAGTACAAAAATTATTGCCACCACAAGTTTATCTTTCCTTTATTTCAAATTTATCATATTATATATATATACACACATTCCCTCTGTACCAAACCAAACTTCACAGAAACTTTTTTACGGTTTTAAACAAGTATGTTTGACCATTAATATGTTTAACTACGTATAATAACGGAAAATAAAAAATGATATTTAGAAACTACTTACTACGACGAACTCAACAATATCAGATATGATAATATTATTGTTTATATGTCTATTCAAATATTTGGTCAAAGTTTGACAGTGCTGATCGCCGAATAAGAGTATATAAAAAAGGCACAAGATTTATGACCGGAAAAGAGAACTGCATGCCCATACTTATTTATTTATCCCTCAGCTTTTAATCGACACGGGCAGCGAAAAACAGGTGGAAATGGAACCTTATCCCAACCTCCACCTAAAAATCACAGTGTGTGGTGACTGCGTGTTCATTAGGGGAACGTGTTAGAAGTGCGTCCCAATCTTCACAATAGTTGGCACGGTATACTCTTCTGACTAAAGCCATATATATTCCACTTCTGTATTATTGCATCCGGTGTCATGCGAGCACACCCGTTAGTTAATGAGAAGGAAAATTACAGTATTTAAAGATTAATCACCCGATGGTCCGATCACGTGGGTGCTTAGTTTTTTCAGTTCAGAAATTTAGTAAGTGTTAACATTGTCTTTATAAATGAAATCAACAACAAATAAGTTTTCGTCAACATCAATGGTCAATGATTGGGTATTTCTAAAGTCAGCGTCGATCCTTGGTATATCCGTACTTTCAGAAAATTGGGGTAACTTACGAGAAAACTGAGGATTATTCAAGCATTTTTTCCCTTTTTAATTAGAGGAGTATTTCGGTCTTTCCACATGAAATCGCGAAGGTCGGTTTTAACCAAGACTCCAGAGTAATGAGGATTACATTTGCACTTTAAAAAAAATGAGAGCTATATTTACACTTATGAAAGACCTGAGGATTGCATGAGAGTACCTTTTCAATAATTAATTAAACTTTGAGAGGAGTTTGGTCCAATTGACTATTGACTCAATGTAATTAACTCAAAAAAATGTCGGGATCAGCAGGCGCTTCTATATATATGCGATTCAATCTTACCTGATTCACAGATCAAGTTACTCATCCATATTAAATACCATATTTGATCTCACCCGACTCAATCCAATCCACAGTGCACAAATCAAGCTAACTATCCTTAACAAATAATATATTTGATATGATCTTATTGTATGGATGAATCTACATGGGAGCTGGAGCCTGCCGAAACGGAAATAAAATTATTGAGAGTGATTTTGAAATTTTTCTAACTAATCCCATCTATTAAAAAAATTAAAACGTGTTCTTTTCGCTATTAGTTCCCACTACATATATTTTCTGCCTCCGTCCATATCGACTCAACCTATCAACCAACCCACTCACCCCTACCGAATAAGATGATGATATTGATTTTCCATATTAACATTTCCCACCATACCATTAATTTCATACACCTATACATGACCGACCAAACCTGGAATAAATTGGGTGAAATCATGGTCTCTCGATGAAAAAACAAAAAGTAATTCCCGTGGTGGCTGTCAAAGCACGTCCACACAGGCTTACAAATGGAGAAGGCGACAGCCGATTTGGCCACTTTTTTGGCATCTTCCTTCCTCAACCTCTCGTTTCTCTGTGCTCGAAACGTGGACCAACCATGTCCTGCCACGTGGGCTTCACCCCCCGAAACAAATCTCAATACGGACAAATTATAGGAGTACTGTTTTTTCAGTGTACCATGAGTGTGTTCGACTGAGTTAATCGATGTGTTCATGAGTTGAGCACTTCTATCTATCTTGTATAATGTTAAAAAAATACTCCCTCTGTTTCGGAATAATTGACACATTTTTTTATTTTCGTTCGCCCCACATAAAATGACACACTTTAATTCTTACTTAAAATGGTAAAAAAACATGTTGTATAATTCATACAATTTCTCTTTTAACTTCAACAACTTTATGACTGACCTCACTGCTTTCCCAAAATATCCATATTTTTCACAATTATTTTTTGTCACCCCATCTTCCATAAAATGTCGAGTCACATTTCAATGTGCTATTTGTTTCGGGGCGGAGGGAGTAGTTTGTTTTACAAAGTACAGGTTATCATTGGGAGAAAAATAAAAATGATGTGTAAACATGAACGGAAAAGGGTCATTGGTCTAGTAATGGGAATATACGTCCACTCGATCGATCAAACTAACATTAGATTCTGATGCCATGTAAGTATTATTTAGAGTTAACCTATGTAATAGATTATCAAGCTCCTACTGATGATCATTATCAAGTTGTTACTCGTATCTTGCGTTATGTCCGTGGCACCTTACACTATGGGCTCCAGTTTGGTAAACATTCTTCTCATTTGCCGGTCTTGGGTTATTCTGATGCTGATTGGGCTCGTTGCATTGAGACTCGTCGGTC
>JAULKM010068474.1:0-12036 GCA_032355605.1 Rubia tinctorum
AAATGGAAGTTTTATTTATGACATCAATATATTTTAATATTTTTATTAATATAATAACTATTATACTATTATTTTTTATTTTGATAATAAATATAAGTTTAATTTAATTACAAAATACTCTATAATATAATAATATTTATATTTAAAATAATCTAATTATTATTTATAATAAAAACATTATAAATTAAATTATTTATATAAGAAAATAATATATTTCTATTAGAATATTGTTACTATTATTTATAATATTAATTATGTAATAATATATTTCTAAAGAGTTATATGAAAATTATAGTTTTATTTCAAAAAATAATATTATAATAATTTTAGACAAATAATAATTACAATATCATATTTTATTTTAAAAATAAATATAAAGTATAATCAATTAAAATATATAAAATAGTTGTATTAATAAAAATAATAATATATTTGTTATTTATAACATAAAATAATGAATTAATGATTTCTATAAGAAAATAATATATATTTATATATGAATATTATAATTTTGTATAAATTATGAAATAATATTGTTTATTATTAAAATTTTAGTTTATAAGAAAATTATAGTTTTAGTAATATTCGACTCATATACAACTCGAAAAAACAAAAAAAAATAGAGTTGGATCATACTCAAAAGTAGAGTTAATTTGAGTCGAATATTACTAAAAGTAGAGTTAATTTCGACCCATATACTTTTCAGACATCCACAGCCATTAATAAATGGAAATAATAAAATTAATGGACGAATGCGCCCTCTATTATTCATATTTAAAAATAAATAAACAAACCATGAAGTCGCATTCTTCTGAATGCGACTTCTCTACTTGCATCCAAGACCGGTCACTATAGCATCAAACTAAGAAATTTCTCCATACATTGACAAGTATTTCAATCTCTTCATAAGCTCAGCATATCATACATTGACAGGATGTCTAATTCAATCTCTGGATGGGGTTTAGTTATTAGACACACTAATGGTCTTCTGGTTTTAGCGGCTCAATCTCCTACTTTGAGTTTTAGCCCTTTACATGCTGAAATTTTAAGCGTTCTTGCAGGTTCAGTGAAGGGACTACATGCTGATTTGCGTAATATAACAATGGAAATTGACTCATTCCAGGCTTTCAAACTGGTTTGAGGTACAAGTCCGAGACCATGGAGGAACTGAAGAGGATTGAACAACTCATAGCAGCCAACAATGTTCAGGTCTCGCATGTTTACAGGGAGGCAAATGGAGCAGCATATCACCTAGCAAGGAAAGGAGCAAGAACGGGTACCACATTTGAATACTCGGAAATGTCGGCACAATCATGGCTGCGGACATGATCTTACAATCCCTTAGAGCTGTAAATGTGGAGAATGGAAAGGGTCAACTTTTGTAAATTTTGAGGATTACATAGCTGTGCCTGGCCTTCGGTTCTTTAACACCAAGGGGGTGGGGGAGAACAAGAAGGAAACGCACAGCTTCAATCACTTTTGGAAGCTGATCTCAGCTTCAAAAACTCATGTTAGCGGGGAGGTTTTTTCATGTAAAACTTTATTCTCAATTATTAGCAGGGGTAGCCTAATATAAACCCCATAAAATTTAGTAAAAAAAGGACCTGTCTATAAATAATTAACTCTTGTGATTTCTAAAATATCATTATCATCGTTTATCTTTGGTTTAAATTCTAAGACCTCTAAAACCAAATATGAGAAACCCGGATCTACTCCAAAAAAAATCCTATCCCCGCCACCCTTTCTTCCTCCCTCTTCTAAAGTTTTTTTGTCCCCTCTTCTTTTTCCCATCTTCCTGCCATGGGGAGATGGGGCAAAATTAATTTTTTCAATTGATATTCTTTTAATATTTGTGTTATTGAATAAGCATAGATTTTCTCCACACTTTTTAGTATGGTTCTTCGACCAGATAGATTAGATTGTTGTGTTCATCATGATCACTCAATCTAATTGTTCATGTTGATATATTTTGTCAGATATGGTTTTACAGATCACGTGTTTGTGATTTCGTTTGTGTTCCTCTTTCATGAGTCATATTCTCGATCTGTGTTTTTAAGGTATTTTGGACAACATAAATCGTGTTTTGGATCAGGTGGTGATACAGTTGTTGAAGATCCATATTTTGTATAGTGATATTGACGTGTGATACGCTCCTCTCAACCTAGTGGTCATTATTTTCGCGGGAAGTAAGTTAATATCCCTGAGGGCGATGTTACAATTTTTATTGGATTTCTTATCTTTAATAGTACAGACGATCAGTCTGGTTGACAAGTAATTTAAATATCCTTAATATAGATTGGTTATGACTATATGCTACTTATGTTAGATGTCAATTCCACTTATTGTAATCGTTGTTGGGCGTTTTCCCTAACATTTTTTAATAACTGATTTTAGATTAAAAAACCTCTAAACTATTATCATCGCTTATCTTTGGTGTTAAATTTCAAGACCTTATATATAGTCAATTAAGATTTAAGAAACCGATGTGGGAGTTTCAACACGCCCCCTCACGTGCAAACGTGGAACACTCCATGATCCAATATTGAGCCCAATTAAATAGGGATCCCATCGGTCCAATTGCTCAACATGGGCTATGATGTCATGTTAAATTTCAAGGTATTTCGTGATTCAATCTTAAAATCAAATGGTAATAATGGGAGATGACCAAGAACCTTATATATTAGTCAATTAATCTATAAACAACCGATGTGGAAATTTCAACATTTGGACTCTTAATTATTATTTTTCATTTCCTTTTGATCTCTAAACTAATAAAACAGCCAAATCGATCCTATTAAGCTATTTAAAAATCGTTAAATCACATGATCGTTCAATTACATGTTAGTCTCGAGATCTGAACAAGAATTAACTTTTAAACGTAAGCATTTTTTTAAAAAATAAAACGTCTCGTAGAGATGCAGGGGATTTATAGGCACTCTAAACCTGAAAATAAAATGGAGTAATTACAATAGGAGTAGTCAAGAATTTTCCAAGTGTTCCTTCCCATAAGCCTCCACCCCTTGTGTCGACTTAGAGAGGCCAGACTTGGAAAAGATGTATAGTTATTAAAACTAAAGCTATAGTACTAAAATTTAGTAAGGATCAATGTGCTGGATTACCAACACACACAAGCTTGTTTAAGGAGGTAATCTTAATGATTACAAAATAAAAATTCCAGCAAGTAGGCTGGCAAAATCTTCCAGTAAGAGTGAAGTAGTGTGAAACTGTCTTCCATCCTCTGACGGAAAAGTGATTTGCAGAATGAATGAAGGCAGAAAACGCAATCCAGCTACCATGTAAGCCGAGCATCTCCAGGAATGCGGAAGTAAAAGGGAAATTGTGTGAGTATTTGAGACTTCTTGAGTGTGGATCATCCCCAGATCCATTGAGGTTTCCAAGAGCTTCCATGAATACAGATCATCAATAGGAAAGTTGAAGGTTTCTGAGTGTAGAGCACCGCGCACCATCCTTTGTAATTGTTTGTCACCATTTGTATAGGAAGAAATCATTCAGTAGCATCCGAACAAAGTTAAAGAGAAATCCTGATGTCAGGTATTCCTTGTTTATCAATCACAATAAGACCTTTAGTCTCATTGTCCGGTTCATGGAAAAGATATGTATTTCCACAAGACAAAATCCTAGCCTTTTTTGCAATACAGTCTGCAACCTTGTTACCTTGCCTATGTATGTGGATCAATGTTCTTCCATTTAGGAGTAGGTTAACTTTATCAGCTAGATTATACATATTCCAGTTAGCCAACATGGGATCCTTTATTGTATTAGCAGCCAAAAGACAATCATTTCCCAAATCAGAGTGAATTCCCAACTGATTAATAAGTAATATGCCTAGTATGATAGCCATCATCTCAGCCTGTAGGGGTGATTCACAGATTATGAAATCCAATTTAGCAAGAAGCATATCACCCGAAACTGCTCTAACTATAATACCAATCCCAGTATGTCCATTTTTTATCCAAGATGCATCAACATTTGTTTTGAAAGGTGAGTTGATGGGTTTGAACCAGTTAACAATTTTTATCACTGGTCCTTGAGCTAGTGAAATCACTATCTGAAACCTGAGATGAAAAACTGGTTTACCAAGCAGTAAGAAGTAAATTTATTTCTTTATGTCTTTAATTATGGAATTAGCAGAGGGTTTTGTTTCATTAAAAATCATGTTATTTCTGCTTTTCCAAAGGAACCAACATATAAGTGATGGTCGAATTGAAACTAGAATCTTATGGCATGGGGTGTGCCCCTTAAAGTTCCATAATAACCATAATCTATCCCACAGAGAAGGAAAAGGGATAGGCTGAACATGTATATGAAGTAACATTTGATTCCAGACATGAATGGAAATATGGTAGGAGTTGAAAAAGTGATCTTGTGAATCAGGATTATTGCAGAAAGCACATTTATAAGCAAGTTGAAAACCACACCATATTAAGATGTCATCAAAAGACGGAAGACAGTTTATCAACTTCCACATAAAGATTGAAATATTTTTAGGTATTCTGTAGTTCCAAATTTTAAGAAGGAGAGATCTACTACCAGATGTATTGGATGAGACTCTGTAGGCTTATTTAAAACTGAAAGCTCCATTTGCTTCTGGTTTCCACATAAATCTATATGGCCTGTGTGGCTTAATGGTGGCTTCTTGCAAAAAAACAGCAGTATCAGGTAGAATAGAGGAAGCTATTTGGAGCAGATAGATATGTTTGTAGCAAATAAAGTCCGAGGCAGAGCAATCAGATGGAATAATATGAAAAAATAATCATGCGGTTGAAATTGATCGATTATAGGACCAGTGTCAGTCCAATTAGAATACCAGAAAAGACATTTTCCATCTCCATGAATCACCCTGGTTAAACGTTCAGCTACTTGGTTTACTGACCTAATTCTTTTCCAATTAAGTGATTTCCTATTTGAGTCAGTTAAAGACCGTATTAATTTGGACCACAAAGTATCCCCAATCTGGAATTTCCACCAAAGTTTAAGGTTGCATGCATTAATGATTGATTTTAAGGACCTAAAACCTAAACCATTTTGGTATATAGGCAGACATAGATGTGTCCATTTTCCCCAATGTTTCTTAGGCATATCATCTAAATCACCCCAAAAGAAATTAGCCAGCCTTCTTTCAATCTGCTTAATCACATAGTTGGTAGGCTTAAGAACTACCCAAACATGTTGAGGAATAGAGTACAAACAGGTATTAATGAGGGTTATTTCCCCCCCATAGACAGCCACTTATTTTTCCAATTCCGAATCTTTAAATCAACCTGTTCTAAAATAGGGCTAAAATACACATTTTTAATCTTCATCTAAAGATAGTGACTCCCAGGTATTTAAAAGGCCAAGTTCCTATTTTCATGCCAAGAATGTGTTTTGTTTGGTTTATTTTAGTCACAGATGCATGCTTGCACATATAGAAATCAGATTTCTCAAAATTTATCTTTTGGCCACTTGTTTGTTCAAAAACCTACAAAAAGACTTTCATCCTAATGAGGTATTTTCCAGTGGCTTTGAGAAAAATAATTGTGTCATATGCATAACTTAAATGAGATATAGGGGAGAAATTAGGTGGCAACTGGAAATAATCAATTTTTTATTCCGGAAAACAAATGTCAGTGCTCTAATGATGGACTCGGTGAACAAATTAAATATAAAAGGGGAAAGAGGATTACCTTGTTTGATACCTCTTGAAGATATGAAAAATCCTACAGTTTTACCATTAACTAAGACAGAGAAAGAAGCACTTGATATATTTTTCATCACTGTATGCACAAACTTACCATGGAAACCAAAATCTAAAAGAATACTATTAAGAAAAGACCAGCTAACCCTGTCAAAAGCTTTCATCAAGTCAAGTTTAATGATGCAATTAGGTGATCCATTTTTATTTTCTAAAAATCTGATCATTTCTTGAAGAAAAATGACATTATCAGAGATGTTTTTTTTCTTCAAGAAAACAGACTGATTAGGGGAGATCAACTTATCCATCAATGGCTTAATTCTCTTAGTGATTATCTTAGAGAAAATTTTGTTAGAAACATTAGATAAGGAGATAGGCCTGTAGTCATTAAAATATGAAGGAGTTTGTTTCTTTGGAATGATAGTTATCCAGGTGCTCCCTATACCATTTGGAATAGATAAGGATGAGAAAAGATTATTTTCTACTGTTAGTAAATCCTGAGCAATAATCTCCCAAGACTTAATATAAAAATAACCAGAATATCCATCTGGAGCTAGATTACTATTGTTATTAAGATTGAAAACCATTTGTTTCAGTTCCTGAAGAGTAATAGGCTTTAATAGTTCCTGATTGTCTTCATCAGTGACTATTTTTGGAATCCGTCCTAGAAAACTTAAAAAATATTATCCAGCTGAGGGATTATGTTCTTCAGTGAACAATTTTTTTATAAAAATTAACAGCTTCTTTTTCAATTTGCTCCATGTCTTCTAACCAAACTCCATCTGAGCTCTTAATCTTTGTTATCTGGATCCTTGATTTCCTTTCCTTAACCGATTTATAGAATTATTTGGTGTTTTCATCCCCTTGTTTTAACCAGTTAACTTTAGCCTTTTGGACAAGAATTTTCTTTGTTCTTTAAGGGCATTAGTTAGTTCAGCTTTGGACTTATTTAGCTGAATTATATTATGATCATTTTGTGAATGATCATATTGTAATTCTTGTAGGCTAAGGTTGTTTTCATCTTTGGTTACATTTGATTCAATGTTACCAAAGACATTCTTATTCCAGTCTTTTATAACTTTTTAAAGCCTAAGCAGTTTGTGGTAAAAACCTAACATTCTTTTTTGAGAAATTGGGATATCCCATTTTGTTTTAATTAATGGGTTAAAATCAGTTCTATTGTACCAAGTGTTTATAAACCTGAAAGCCTTAGGAACAATTGGTATATTGGTTCCTACATTAAGGTATAGTGGTGAGTGGTCAGATGTTTGTCTATTCAGAATTTTAATGGATAATGAAGTGAATTTAGCTAACTATTCAACATAGCATAAGCCTCTATCTAATCTCTTAGAGGTTGGTTTTCTAAGCCTAAAGTTACTCCATGTGAAGAGATTACCTACAATGTTAATTTCTTGTAATTCCTTGTAATTTTTGAATTAGTTAAAATCTAGAATACAGGCTTTACAAGGATTAGCAGGGCCCCTGTATTCAGATATGGAAGTAATCGCATTATAGTCCCCTATAAAAATGGTGTCGGTAGTTTTTAGGGCTAAGAGATCATACCAAAGTATCAATCTTTCTATCATAATTCTCAGTTCATAGATAAATACAACTTCCATAGTTGTATTTAATTGTGGATTAAGAATATTAACAAAAAGATATTGCTGGTTATCACATAAGAGTTAAACCTGCATGTTATTTTTTCCCAGAAAATCCAAATCTGAGAGTTACTTGAATGCATATAATCATTGAAACCAAGTTGTGTCATATAATTTGAACAAGTATCATTACCATGCATGGGTTCAATGAGACATATTAAATCAAATTTGTGAGTTCTAATTAGATTTTGAAGTCTAAGCATAGATGTGTCCATTCCCCTAATGTTCCAAACAAGATATTTCAATCTTTATGATTTTTAGTTGATGTTTTGTTAGCTGTAGTTGATGTTTATGATTTTCAGTTTGACGATTGTGTTGATATTTTATTAGTTGCAGTTGATATTTTATAATTTTTTAGTTTGACGACAATGTTGACATTTTATTAGTTGTAGTTAATATTTTATGATTTTCAGTTTAATGATTTTTTTGATGTTTTGTTAGTAGTAGTTAATGTTTATAATTTTTAGTTTCACGATTGATGTTTTCCAATTTTTTGTTGATATTTATTTAGTGTTTTCTTTGATCTTTTTGCAGATTGCAGCAAGATGGAAAAGAATGAGGAAGAATTGGTGAAAGGTCCCCAGGAAAAATTGGGAAATGGTCCCTTCAAGAGTTGCAGAGAATAATTGGGAAGAATTGCAAAAATATTCTTGCTAAAGATTAAACTGTCTCACAGGATATCATTTCAAACTAGAAAGTTTCAATATGAAAAGAAACATCCCAAATTAAAAACTTTGTCAATATGGGAGAAACAGAGACAAAATATGGAGGTACTCGTAAGATCACTAATTAATTTCTATGTACTTCATTATTTTTAATATTGATTGATATTTTTTATACTTTCTAATTTTTATAAATATAAATTATTATTATTATCATTTTATTTTATTTTTATTTACAAAGGTTTGTTTAAAACCGACTAACCGTTATAGTTCATTTTATAATTGATGTAATTAATATGGTGATTTGATGTTTGTTTTTATTTAGTATAACGAGGTTCATATAGTTTTGAAAAACTTTTACAATGTATTTCAATACATATTTAATTATAATTTGACCCTATAATTTATTGAAATGTGATTTTTTACTAATGGTATAGTTGTTAATCAGTCTAATAAGCACTAGTGGAGGAAGAGGCCATTAAATGCAGTTTTATCGTACCAGAGAAGCCACTTTAGAACCACCTTTAATGGCTATTTCTTTGATCAAAATTAATCAAAAGCGGTTCAAATAACCACATTTAATAGGATCAGAAACAGTTGCCGAACTCGGAAACTATTTCTGCCCTTCCAAAAAGACATCAATTGATTTGCACGATTAACACAACAGCAACATCGATCAATACAACAACGAGTTAGATCGCAACACAACATCAACTGCAGCGGCATCATCGATCTTCGGTGGCGGAGGTAGTAGCAATTGTGCTTAGTCGCCGACATATGACTTCTTTGGCGGTGGTGCGACATCAAGTAGGTGGCCTCATGGGCTTCCCCTTCTCCGGAGACGAAGAACTTCTCCAGCCGCGATGAAGAGCTTCTCCAGCTGCGGCGAAGAGCTTCTCTAGCGACTATCGATGCGACAGAAGCTCCTTCTCCGGAAATGAGCAAGAGGCGAGATGCGGAGAGGTGACGTGGGCTATGGAGTTTAGGCAGAGAGCTTAGGGGTGGTAAGGGTTGAGGGAAGCTGATGGTGGGAGGAGGGTGGCGTGAGGTGGGGGATAGAGCTTTGAAGGGAGGGTGAGGCGGTGAAAGGGTGTTGGCAGCCGTGTTGGGGTATGAGGTGGAGAGAGAAGTTAGACCGGAGATATGGTTTCAAAGGGGGAGGGAATAGAATTAGGGGAGAAGTGGGCTGATGAATGGGTTTGGGCCAACATATGAAAGTGATTAAGTATTGGTTTGAGCCCATTAAAGGCGGTTCTACCTTTAAAACCACTTTTAAAATGAAAAGGGGAGTTGGAAAAACATTTCTAAACTCGAAATTAGTTCCCGACCTCAATTGAAGGTAGTTCTAAAGGGTGAACAGCCTTTAATCGATCATCATTAAAGGCGAAATCAGTTTTAATTAATTTTGAACCGTCTTTAAAGGGATTTATGAACTCGAAAAAGCTTTCAGACCTCAATTAAAGGTGGTTCCGATGGAACCGCCTTCTAACACTACCTTTTATAGAGAATTTTTCTAACGCCGCCTTCTAATTCTGTCTTCTAACGCAACCTTCTAACGCTGCCTCCACTAGTAAATAGACTTTTTCTCTTTTATTTAATCTAATTTTCTTTACTTACTTAATACTTAAAGACTCGTCTCTTGAAAATATGGTCTTTCCATAAGCTGTGGAAAGACCAGGGACTGCATTGTAATTTTAAGCCAATAGGCAAGCAAAATTCTCAGGTCTAAAGAGGGGAAACCTAGCTCAAAATTTGGATCATAAGGATATGAGTTATTTCACACGCCTATATAAGATAAAACCCCAGCCTTCCATTTTTTTATTCACAATCCTTTCCCCCAGCTCTACCATTCTCCATCGTAGCTAATTCCCAAATTGCGATATGCAATTATACCGTCTTCGGATCTCAAAATTCAATCCAGCCACATCAACATCACAGATCACCAGAAAACCTCGCAGATCGCCGCTAATTTGTGTCAAATCGCAACATAATGAACTCTGGAGGAGAGGGACATATTGTACGATTCATCAAAAAACTGATAAGCATGATATTTTACCTATTTAATTTTGATTTTGTTTGCGATTTCAATTTTACATTGCAATATAATCCTAACGTTTTATTAATTTGATTGAATCTTATTCATGTTAAGATGATCATAACTGAATGAATTGAAGAATAAATCAAAGAACATCTTGTTGTTGCTTCTATCATACTTTCCGAAGGTATGAACACACGCAAATTCCCCTCTCTTTCGATCAACTATTAGATTCATTAAAAATCTAACATTTCACACCAACAATGATACCTTCTAAATCATACAATGATACCTTTTTGTTGATCAAATATGAAGTTTTTCCCCATGAAATTGAATAACATATTGTTGCTACTTCTATCATACACAAATTCTACTCCCTTTCGACCCACTATTAGATTCATTAAAACTCAAACATTTCACACCCACAATGATACCTTTAAAATTATATGTACTACCTTTTTGTTGATCAAATATGATTTTTTTATGAAATATGAAATCTCAGTACATGTTAACAATTCAAATTTCATTCAAATTTTATTGTTTCATGATTTAGTGTCTATGTTTTAACATAAAGTTGTAATGTTTATACTAAACATATTTTAAATTTATAGATCAGAGAAGAAAAAATGAAAAGAAAAGTTAACTAAAATTGTGAATGAGTAACATATAAGCAATATGATTTACATTATATATCAAATGGTTCGATCTAAAACTCAAATATTTTATTTGAACTTATTGCAGTGTATGAACATCTACCCAAATTAGCTGAAATTGACGTGACTGAATGCTTCGATGGACTACAAGCAAGAACATTGCAAGAATTGGAGGACCTCTACAAATGGCATGCTAACAAATAGGGATTCATCTACAAAAAACCACACAATGGAAGAAAAACCAAGAAGTCATTAATGAAAAGTACTTTGCGTCTACTCGTCAATGGAAAACTTGGGAAAAAGAAAGCAACATCAACCCCACCAATGCCAATCTATGATGGATCGAAAGATTCAACCTTGAAAAAGGGAAAGATAAAGGAATTTTATGTAACCAGAGCAGGTTGTAAGGCTGAAGTACGAATCAAGTTGGTTGACAACCTTTGTAAAGTGATGCACCATATCTTGCAACACAACCAAGAGTTTACAAGACTGGCTGGGAAATATCTACAATGTAGTGAGAGAAAAATCACAACAGATAAGGCCAAGATAATAGAGGGGATGGAAGCCGCTGGATTAAAGCCATTAAAATGGCTTCATTTACTTGATCAAACTGGAGGTGAAGAGAATTTAGGACATGCTATGAGGGACCATATAAACTAAGTTAGAAGGATAAGAATGAAGGTGATTGAAGGTGGAGATGTAAAAAATGTTATAAAGCAGCTTCAACAAAAGAATGAAGAAGATGCAGATTTTTCTTTCGAGTGAAGATGGATGACGAAAACAGGTTATCAGCCTTATTATGGAGATAATCGATATTGAAGGAGGATTACATATTTTTTGGAGATGTATTGGTGTTCGACACAACCTTAAGAACAAAAAAATACAAACTAATATGTGCTCCATTTGTGGGCGTCAACAACCATTCGAAGAAGGTCATGTTTGCTTGTGTTTTCATATCTGATGAAAAGGCAGCAACGTTCGAATGGTTTCTTGAAACCTTCATAAAATGCATGTGAGGGAAAACCTAAAACTATATTGACTATTCAAGACCAATAAATGGCAACTACAATAGAAAAGTTACTGTTTTCATGTAAATGCTTTATGTTACAGTAAAAAAAAATCAACATTACAAATAATTTGTTTGATGAAATAAAATCTTGATCTTCTCATAAACAATTACTGTTTCAACACAAATTGTACACCATTTACAATATTTTAATATATTACTTAGGTGTTTCAACATAAAACTCATCCATTGTGATGGAGATCAGGGTACGACTACCACCATAAATGAAGACATTCCACGTCTTGATCAAACATTCAAGGGTTATGT
>JAULKM010068485.1:0-28032 GCA_032355605.1 Rubia tinctorum
GCTAGACGCTGCGATTCGTGCATTTATTTGAGTGGTGCGAGATTCTCAAATAAATAAAGATCCGATTTTCCGCAATCTAGAGTTTTCGCAAGGAGATTCATATCACTCACCCTTGTATGCATGAACCCTTAGGAACATCCCTCTTCTCTGTGGACGATCCCGACTTGCCAAACTATCTACTTAGTTGTATTTTTAAGCATACTGGGCTTAAAAATAGTATCTTTGAGAGGCACGACGACGACCTCCCAGTAACATAAAATTTTGTTACCTATGGTAGGTTAAATATTAATGATTAAATAACATAAAAATGACATTCGACAAATAGAATCAAGATTAAATTATATAAACATCACATTCAACAAAAAAATAGTGTTAGTGTTAATGATATTTGTCATAATTTGTTACAAATTCTAAGCACTAATATAGTAGGATGATGACATTGAAAACTAAGGGCGTAGAACCATCAACCAGGTCAGAGTTGAGCGTGTCCCTAACGTTCAGGTCCTCTTTATGAAGGAACTCACTCATTGGAAACTAATTCTAGGTTAATGTGCATACGAAATGTAGTATGATATCACCGAATAAAGTCCGCACATAGTACTGATCTGAATTGCTACGGATCTGCATTTGGTCAATGAAATTGGTAATATTAAATTAGATTATTAAAGAATTTACATTCTAAACATAAAATTGGCCTTTTCTAAATTGGTACACGACTTGTCTGAACAAAATATCGCACATTAAGTTTGTGTACAATACAGTTTATTAAAGAAAACAATTTAAATTGTTGAAATTATGCAGTTTTTAAACACCAAGGAAACATGGTGTGTAAAACTATGTTTTAACTGTGCACTTAACATTAACTATATTTTAATGTTAAACACACCATGTTAAACACACCATGTTTACTTGGTGCTCATGATTCTTGAAAATCATATTGTTAGTGATGAAATGTATAATGACAGATAGAAATTGGTCTGATTGAAATCAGATCAATTAACAATTTGAGTCAAAATGTACTTCCGACGTCACATATTTGTCAGTTTAACTGATTGGTTAAACATGATAACCACGATGTCGTATTTAAATATGAATGTGCGACGTCGCACATTCTTCGCATAGGGCGAGTTGCTAACGATTTCCAAGCGACGTCACTTAAAACAAGGGGTACAAATGAAACGTGTAAACCCTAGAACCCGGATCCGTAGGAACAATTCGAAATAAACAACATAGAACACATAATTCACACAACATATTGAAAGGAAAATTCATATTTCCTTCTTTGTGTGATCAAGGTGAAAAATGAAAAATGAAGAAAAGTGTGACACCTAAAGGAATGAAATGGCTATATATTGGAGTGGATGAGATTGAATGATGAACTACTCTCCAACACCTCTGTTTATAGGTGAACCAAGAAAGCTCTAGAATGATCTTCCATCTCTCCAATAACCATAGTAAATGCTAGGAGCCATCTAGAAGGTAGTCTACATTCTTCCCTTATCATCCTAGAAACACCCTCCCTTTTCCATCAATGGAGAGTTCTAGCATTAGGGAGAAAACCCAACACATATATATATAACAATGTTTGTTTTAAAAAATAAATTGAAAGAAATCTAAAGTCCTTGAAAAGTGTTTTTTTAAATGGTCCTTCAAAAATTCGTTCACCTTTTACGACGTCGCACCTTAATCGATCAAACCGACATAAGAGATGACATATGATCGATGTTGGTCGATCTGATCTTGGGCCGCACCATTTCAAACCACTAACGTACCAATTGGGGCCCCGTTTGAACAAAACACAAATAATTGACGTTAATAACGCTTTATAATATATCACAAATACTTATTGAATTTAATAATTGTTCATAAACTATACTAATGTCTGGTTCAATCATAATCAATTTTACCACAACCAGTGAACTTTTTGGTTTTTACACATTGGTCTATCCAAGAGGGTGGGACAGAGCGAAATGCAAAATCATAGATTCAAATTTTCAAATTCAGGGCATCAACGAAACCGGGGTATTCGTCCATCATTTTCAAAATTATGTCGTTCCGTTTGAGACATCAACAAACCGGGGTAGTCGTCCCTCATTTCTATTAGAATTAGATCTTGGTTGGGAAGTCTCCATGGGATCATGCCTGTTTATTTATCATTTTCGGGGATCATAAGTTTTGTTGAGAATGGCAAAGGTTTGGAATCTCTGTTGGGACTAAGGGTGAACTATTTAATTTTTGCACTTAGGTCTATCACGAAAGTGGGAGAAGTGGAAATGCAAATTTGGAGATACCCTTTCTAATTCACATTATCAGGTCCTAGATGTTTCGATTGAGGCAAGAACAGGTCAATGGAATGGGCCCAAAATTATTCACAAGCACTATATCAACAAACTTTTTGAAAATTACATTATGGCCCAAACTTTCTTCCATGTTTAATGCGTTATAACTCTGCACCCGATCGTAAGGCCAAATTTTTGTTATGGAAATTATATGTATTGTCTTAGAGGGATGCAAGTCGGGTAATCGTCCTTCATTTGTATTAGTATTTTCATCAATACCTAGATAAGAGATATGGAAATGATAATTTCCACCACATAGAATCACATGAAATTTCTTATTCTTGATTTCTTTATGGAAAAAATATAATAAAATTTCGTCCATCATATTTTAGAAAGCGCTAGAACGTGGTCTAGAGTAAAATGCAAATGATTACTTATAAGTACACAAGGGGTTAGTTTGAAGAACTTGTGGATGACTCTGTGGAATAAGAGGAGTTGTTTGTTACTCTTGGTTATTGTAAGTTCGACTTAACGTTTCTTTTCGGACGATCAGAATCGTGTTTGGGAGCATCGGTGAACTTTTTAATATTTGCACTTAGGTTCCTACAAGAAAGCGCTAGAAGTCTAAATGCAAATTTGTCGATACCAAGTTTTATTCATATTTTCCCGACAATATTGTTCCTATCTCGGATTAAAAGAGTTGACGGATGAGGCCCCAATCTTGACAAGGAATATTTTACGATACTTTTCAAAAATTACCCTTTATTGTGCGACGTCGCAGGTTTTCACTTAAAGAGAATCCATGTCGAACATAATCCGACATCAACCGTAACGAAATTTTGCAGGAAACGAAATTCGAGCCAAATATTTTCACCGAAATTCCTCCCCCCCCCCCACCAAAATTTCAACTCATTAATATCGGCACCATTACCCATTTCTCATCTTTAACGCACTTTCTCCAAACCCTACTCCACACCATCCTCTCCATTCACACCATTACAACAATTCAAGAGGTCAATCAATTTGTTTTCTCAAACATCAACAAGTATCCAATGATGGAGCATCTCCGGGTTCAAATTAATTGAGGTAGTTTTCCACACATTCAATGTTACTTTAGCAATTTAATTACCATACCTTCTATATGTTATTTTTGTTATTGATCAAAGCTTGTATATTTTTATGTTTTATGATGATTATGTTTCATGTTATATAGTGTGTATTGTTTTTGTTTTCAAAATGATGCCATGTTTGTAAGGAATGAGACAATATGATTGTGCAACGTCGGTCTTTGATAGTCGGCCATTGCGATATGCAACCAAATTATGACCAATGACGTACATGTCAATAAAAAGCATGAAATATATTCAATGTCTGACTTCGCAAGTAGGTCGACTTTAGCGGCATCAATCACTATAGTTTGCGACGTTGCTTTTACCAATATCCCTTTTTCCCAAGTTGACATTCACTTTGTCCAAGTATGACTATATTATGTGTTTTTCATTTACGGATCGTCCAATTCTAACATAAATTTATCTTCTGTGTATTGGGTGTAAAAGGACAACAACAGTTATCGATAGACTGTAGATGGATGACTTGTCATTTCACTAGTCACCCTGACAGTGTCAAGGCATTACAACGTAGACAATATGGAGGTTCAATACAGTTAATGTTTAAATTTAATATCAACCTTATGTATTATTATATATTGTAACATGTATTTATAATAGATTTTATAATTTTTTGGATTTTAACATGTCATTGTTAATTTCCCCACATGCATTGAATAACAATTGAATGTTGTATATATGATGTTTAACCATTTCTAGAGTAATCCAATACTAAATAACATGTAATGGCTATCGACAAAAGATTATTTGTTTCATCAAATATTAATTATTACGATATTGTGAAAAAATGTTCTCTCCAAAATTATTCCGCGACGTTGCACACATCGGTTTCATGCGAAGCATAAGCTACGCCGCATGTAAGACCAGCATGTAATTATATTTTTGCAACATCGATTGTGCAAAACGACGTGTATTATTCACATTTCCATGTCACCATTCACACATCATGGGTGCTCGACAGCGCGCGATGTCAGTGATCTGTACGACGATGTCGACAGGAACGATGTCGCAGACTTTCCTCTCACATCGCATGTATTGTTTGTATGGTCAACATCGCTTGTCTAATATGTCGATGTTGTATCAAATGACGTCGCAACACTGGTATCCTATCGTTGGCCTTAATTCCATGAGCGACGTCGCAATTAATTCCTACCGACATCTCTTCGAAAACCGAGGTAAAAGATATTTCTTAAGGTAAAAAATATACACTTTTTACTACAACTACATTCACCTAGTTTTTTCATTGCTGAAAATTGAGGTAAAAAATCCTGTAGAATCGAGGTAATAGGTGTTGTATCTAGTAGTGAAGCTAGCCAAAAATCAACTAAAACTAATAAAACAAAGTAGTACATATTCACACAAATATGTCCAAAAACTTGAAAATATAAGCCTCGTCCCCGGTAGCTGCGCAAAAATTTGGGAGGCCATTGTCGTACCTCTCAAATATAGAATATATAGCCCTAAATGCTTCATAAATACAACTAAGTAGATAGTGGTAAATCGGGACAGTCCACGAAGAAGGGGACGGAAAAACATAACTAGCATATGAAGATAATTATACTAATCATACAACAAGCTAAGAAAAGAGGATAAAAACACAATTGACAAAGCTTTGGGCGTAATTTATTCTCACTTCCAAACCTCTTATAGATCCTAGAAACAATCACTCATTTAATAACCTTGATTACCTATTGTGAATGCTACAACTTCCATTTTGAAGATAAACACTCTGTTCTTCTTAAGAGTAATAAAATCAGTCAACGACTATTTGTAAATCTCATCAATGAGCCCTCTAGACAAACAACGCCAAAAGGTATTTTATCAATGACATCATAGACAAAGAACCAATAGATTTGATAACAACTACAAATATTCTATCAAATGCCCAGTCATTTAACCTAACAAACCATTCATTAGGTTTAACCTAGAAAGATCGACATTTAAGATTATACCTTTTAGTGATACCTTAAGATAAACATGATAACAAACAACATTACCATATTCATCTAGGCATATTAACAGCATCCACACAACAAGAGTTCTAATTCCATGTTCTTGGATTTCATGCCACAAGTGAGAAGAAATTGTACACTTCCTTAGCATTCCTAACATGTAATCATACAAACATTTCTTATTTTCAAACAACTCATCATATCAATGAAGTAAACAACATCATTAACATCACAATATATAAAGGGTAAGTAATCAATGCTCATAAATGAATGAATAGAGTTTCCCACTACATGGGCTTGGAAGTTTCAATCAATTTCTCCTAAGCGATAACTTAACTACTAGAGTTCATACTAATAATCCAAAGCAAATCAAACATAACCCAAAGTGAAAATAGATTAAAAACAAGTGAAAACTAGGGTTTTAATAGAGGGAAAGTCGGAAAGAAAAAGATTGGAAATGAGAGGATAGAAGTTGGTTGTAAGTAGAAGAAAAATCATAAAATAACCAACTTGCAACAGGTTGTCGCGACCCGCAAGGGATTCCTCGCGACCTGTGACAGCTACATCTGGCTGCAACTTCAAATCTTTACTTCTCTCGTCTAAGTCTTCAATCTTCATTCTTCACTTCTCTTGTGTTCAATTCTTCAGTTCTTCAAACTCCAAAAGATAATCTTCAAATCTCCATATGTTTGCCTCGTCACACAAAATTCCCTTGAAAAGTAATAAGAGTGCAAAAGTCGGTCTTAACTCTAATTTCAACGCCAAACACAAGATCTAGAGCACAAAAGTATACAAAAGTGAATCCAAAATGTTCTAAAATGTTCACATAAAATGAACACATCGGTGGGATATATATTTCAACAGTTTTCTATTAAATCTGCAAATGAACTGCTCAAGGGCAAACAAAATGCTTCCCTCATTGCTTCTAAGGTATGGCATCCTACAATTCTCTCTAAAATTTCGTTTCTAGTTTGGAGAACCATTAACAAGCTTCTACCATTCGACAATGTGCTGCAAAAAAAAGGGTTTTCAATTGCTTCAAAGTGCCCGTTTTGCAAACTTGGGCTCTATAACTCATTTCTTCAACACATGCGCCACCTCAATGAAGCAATGGGAATGGTTTCATGATTTATTGATTATCCCGCAAAGAAGTTTTCACAATATAAATCATAGATTGAATTGGTACTCCACTGTAAGATTACCATCTTCATTCAAAGGGGTTTTAGTCTTTTACCATAATCGCATACAAAATTATTCGCAACACCAAAGAAGAACAGTAACAACCGATTGTAACAAACAATGCCGGTTCTTTCTATTCAAGGATTGGGGACCCTATGAAGATCCCTACCCACAAGTATAGTGGGTTTTTTTAATTTATTTTTAAAAACAGTTTTATTTGCTGGTAGTACCATATTTGCAAAATAATAATAATAATACAAATTTAACTTCTCGTCACGTAAAAAAAACTAAGTATAGATTATTTCCAACATAATATAGTAAACTTGAGTTCTAGATACTGTATATTTTTATAATCTAATTGAATATATAAAACAGATTACTCAAAATTCACTAAATTTGGAATCCAGGATCCGATGGGTACTGTGTATTTAAACAAGATAAAACAACAAATGTTATACTCATCGGTTTCAAGGTTTCCAGGTATATATCATAGTATGCATTTTTAAAAGGGCACCCAATTCCAGTACCAGCTAGTAGTTTTAACATTGTACTTTTTCACTGCAACATAATTTACCAACGTACAATTTCTTTTTCCTTTTGGAATGTTTTATTTTTGCGCTTTTGGAACGATTTTCCTTTTGTCTATAGGTTTGATCGATCCATTTTGTTTCAGTCTATAACTTGTAAAAGTTATGCAGCTTTGTGATTCCATTTTTTCCATTAAATTTATATCAAAACTTATTTACTGTATATGGTTTATTTCCCCCCAAACAAATCTTCATAAAATATAAGATATCAGATTGTATGCTTGCGATTTACTTGGGTTATAAATTAATTAAAATTCATTTCTGTTTTTGACGCAGAATGGCGACGAATTCAAACTTCAGCTCCAGCGATCCTGTTGATAACATAGACTTAACGCTCCACTTGGGGTTACCAATGCCGACCACTCCCTTTGTGGACCTCACTCTCCGCTTAGGATCAACCTTATATCACGATTTGGATCAGAAAGAGGTAATTTAAGTCTACTCCTTTGCTCTCATTTCAATCTGCAATTTAACTATTTATTCAGTCAAAACTTCTTAATTTTGACCATAAAATTGAATTAGAGTATAAGTATAATTACTAGTGAGAGTTGCATTTTTAGATTTTTTATAACATGTACTTTTAACAACTTTTCAGAAGTTTTAATTATGCTTGGTAAAAAAAATAAGGATCAAACATTTTTTGAGACAACTGATGAAAGTCAAAGTGTGCAGTTTGAAATAGGACAGAGGGAGTATAATTTTATTAATATAAATGTAAAAATTAATATTATCATTTTATATATTATTGAATTCATCGTAGTTGTATTGTCTTTTTCAGAAAAAATAAAAAAGTTAAATTGTAGTGTAGTGTAGTTGGCTTTCTAAAAGGTCAAGTAAGTAATTTTGGCTGGGAGGAAAAGAGTATTGCCTTTGGAGCCTTTCATTAAATCAAAGAGTCACATGTTTGGTTAATTAATCACTTATTACTTGAATTGATAGTGAATATCACACAGTCTAGATTCAATCAACCATTAAAGTTATTGCTCGTCTTCAAATTTGATCAGATTATAACACGTGCATAAGATGATTTAACCATTAATGTTTTTTAACAGAAAAACCACCCAGCCAGATGCAAAATGAATTGTTTCTTTATGTATTTACATTTATATCTGTGGATTAAATAATTTTTTTGGTTATCAATATCACATTATGACACAATATTCTCTTCTTCGTTTTTTTTAATTAAAGCACTCATCAAGGATGAGTGGGGATGTTATTTGGCTCCCCTGACCATAGAAACAAAAGCCATAAACGGCTGATACATTTAAAAAATGATCAAGAAGGAAATCTTAATCTCTTGTCTATTTTGGCTAGCACACGATAGAATTTGGGAAGTAATCGGGACACAATATTCTCTACATACTCTTCTTGTATGGACTCGAATAATGCATGATTTGTACCTCTTAATCATTGTTATGTTGTTAGATTTTTTTATAATTATGAGATTTTATTTATATATATATATATATATATTTAATCACTGCTTAAATAGGTGCAGGAAACTATGATCGGACCTAATCATACTACCCCAAACAGTACTTCTGCTATACACATGGGGCAAGTACCAAAAATGTGCTCTGTCTGCAGAACTAAATCCACTTCGGCTTGGAGAAGAGGACCAAACGGACCCATGGTAGGTCTAATTATTTTCTATTTTGCATCAATTTTTTATTGTTTGAATTTTAAATATTGATTTTATTATGTCACTTTTCAGACGCTTTGCAATGCTTGTGGACTTCGATATTTTCGAAGGATGAAAAAGCTTGAAGTTCAGACTAAGTAGAGCTCCACGGAAACAAATAACCCCTGCTGGATCATCTGTTTCTTTTAGAAGATCACTTTCCTTTCGAAAAATTGAACTTTTATGGAATACTTCTCGGACTTTTCGAGACTGTTTCAAACACATTATTTCATGTTCATCAACCTATTCTAGATCTTCTATTTAAGTTGGTTAAACGTTTTCCTTTCATACTTGTTTTCATTTCATAATTTTATGTCAGATCTAGCTAATCAGAAAAATAGACTAGTGGAAACAACTCCTTGAACCAATCTCTCGCTAAATAATGTCCTAAATAAATGGTAAAATGAACCAATCTTGCGTTAGAGAAATTCAGAAGTCATATCTGAGACTGTTAAAACTTGTTAAACTGCATAACATTTCAATATTATGGATTAGGGTTTAAAATGATTTCACTGCTACAATATTACACTCATATGATCAGTTTGTACACTTATTGATTTCACCCACTACTCCCTCAGTTGCTTTTCATACCATTGCATTATTCGGTAGACATTAAAGAGCTGAGAGAGCAACAATGTATTCTATTCTGATCTACAGAGACATCTAGGTGATAATAAACTAACCATGTTTATGTGTAGGAGACTTTAACATTAATAGATTATAGATCTATCTCTGAATGCAAGGAAAGGCCATCCGAGAAGGAAATATACTAGTGGAGAAAAACCTATTAAACGCAATTATATCGAACAAGAGAAGACACTTTTCAAGTTACTTCCCTGGCTCCGACTTTGATTAATTTCTATCAAAGGCGGTTCAAAAACCGTCTTTAATTAATGTCCGAAATAGGTTCCAAATTCGAAACATATTTTTGAGTTTGTAAAAAAAGTTGCCCGAAACCCGAGGCTTCCAGCAGCCTTGAAGTGAAGAAATGGCTGATGGCCTTCTCCGGTGGAGGGGCAACAACAGACAGAACAAAAAAACAAAGCGAAGGGCTGGATCTAGAGGTTTAAAAGATGCCTTCTTTGGAGAGGCTACAGTAGAGCAAACAAACAATGCCTTCACCGGCGAGGCTACGATAGAGCAAACCAACGACGCTTTCTCCAGCGGAGGCACAAATAGAGAAATAATACGGAAGCAAACAAACGATGAAAACGACGCAGGGTGGCGGAGGAGGATTGTGGCAGGGGGCGGCGGAGCATCGATGCAATGCAGAGCCGTCTCCAGTGACACAGTGGTGATCGATCTCCAGCGGCGGTGGACTTGATCTCCAATGGCGCCAGCCTTCCCCAGTGGCATGGCAGTGGATGGAGGATGAGAGTGGAGGGTCGGGGGAGAGTGGAGGGTAAACGGAGGGTTTACAACGGGAGGGAGGGGTGGAGATCTAATGAGGGAGGTGGTTTTGATAGAAAACCTAAGGAAGGCTGGGGTGTTCTGAAAAAAAAACAAGGAGAGAAAAACTTAAGTGTTTAGATTTTTATTTATATAGTGAATCAAAAATCCCAATCAAAGGAAACCCACTAAAGGTGGTTCTACTTTAGAACCGCCTTTAATCGATTTTTATTAAAATGTGAAATCGACTTTAATTGATTTAAAACCGGCTTTAAAATGAAAGGGGATGTTTATGAATGGACTAATGGAAGGGGAAAACCATTTTCTTTTACAAAATGTACCCATTGGTATGTGTTTGTTTCTGTTGGACGTAATGTGTTCCACAAATTCATTTTTGTCATCTTTTCAATATACAAGCCTAGGGTAGTTTTGTTTCCTTGTATAAGTGTAGGACTCGCAAACAATGGCGACAGAGCAATCATACTTGTTCAAAATGTTTCCAAGAACATATTGTAGTTACTTTTTTCACCTGTTTTCTTAGTAATAAATTGTTTCAAATGTTGTGATATCATTTTCATGGCTGGTTTCATATAGTTTTGCAGTTCCACCATCCATCCCCACAATTGCTTTTGAAGTTATTGCTCCATTCCATTGGAACTTGAAGTCTTTGAGGATTTTGTGTGTGTATACTGCAGCCACATGTATGAAGATTCTAGGTCCTTCTTAATCCCTTGATTTCACTCATGCACGGTATTATTCTTTATCTTTTTCTTTGGTTCCACTGGTGTATTGTTGCGTTCAAGATTGAGAAGGTTTGGTGAGTGTTGTTGTCATTGATGTGTTGAAACTAATTACGACATTTGTGCTCTCACTTCTCTTTGAAGAGAGTGTTTTGGCTGAAAACAGTTCTTATTGAGAGTTATGCACCATTTTTGTTTGATCGTGTAGATGTGCTTGAACCAAACATGATATTGGAGTCCAAATCTGGTGTCGTTCCTGCCCACTCTTATTCAAATTCATCTTCATTGACACAGTGCATGAGGTTCTTTTTAAATGCCAAGTTGAAATCCGAGTCACTCCTCAAGTTACCATAGTGACTTCTGCCATTTTGCTTCAAGTTCCATAGAAATGATAATTACAGACATGGAAGATTGTTACTTTTTTTTGTGTAATATTAGAAAATCCAAAACAATGATGATAAACATTAACTATTGCTACATAAACATCATCATAATAATAACAAACATCATGGAGAGTGTAAAGATTAATCAGAAACAAGAACATTTGCTAATATATATTTTTTAAATAGAGTAGTTTATAACTGGAAAAAATTGTACATCTTTCATTGCTTTTGTCATTGTTAGATCCTAATCCGTGAAACCATACATATATTTTTTGAGTATTTGCAGAAACCATACATATGTTTCTGCAGTTTCGTATCTGATGAACGTGCAACCGAACATTTTATTCATGCAGTGGTTGATTAGACCTATAAATGGAGCACATATTACATTGTACTTGTTTTCGTGATATGTTGTATCAAATATCATGACGTCCCCATTTATGTTGCAGTCTTCGGCCATCGTTGTATCTCGCCAAAATATAGCGCAAATTTTTCTATCCCCAGTGTCCAAGTTCACTCTGAAAAAGAATCATTTCATTCTTCTAGTTTTGTGAGTGTATCTATAACGTTTGACACATTGTCTCCTCCTATTTAATTCATTATGAGTCTATTCACATAATTCACGTGGTCCATGATTGTTTGCCCTTTGTGTCCTTCAGCATCTACATCATTAACCATGTATTTATAACCTGGTGCATGCTTCAAACCGACTGCTCCCATCTTTTCACTGGCCGTCTCTTTTCCTTTCTAGATATTTCTTTCGCTTCTTTGTAGGTGGTGTCATTTAGAAATTATTAGTTATTGGTTGTGATCGAGGAAGTGATGTTTGATGACATACAAACTATCCACAAATTTGATCTTGATTTGTGTTCCGCATCCAGTCCTTGCAATGTAGAATTCTTTCCTGTTTCTGCTACTTGTTTCCAGTTTTGGTGTGATGGACATATGTTTTATTTTTTGTCAAAAAGAACATGTGCAGTATTTTTCCTTAACTACGCCTTCACCCATTCTACATGTTGTTTTTATGAAGCTGAATCCTCTTGCATTAGCATGTATTCAATACATATATTCTAACTCTTCCCATGATGTTGCTGAAATTCCTTCCAAGTGGTCGTAGATATTAACATCTTTGATTTCAATACATCTTCCTTCTCAATAAAGGTAGTCATTCAGTATCATAGGAACATCATTATGACAATAATAAAGATTCATTAGGATTTGTTAATGTCAAAAACAAATATATTGAAACTGAGACTTGATGTTTTTATTGGAAATATTTCAATATTGGCATAATTATATTGAACATCAGACGTAATAAATGATTGATGAATGCAGATTATTATCAATGTACCTTTCTGATATGTGTGCTCAATTTTTTTTATTTTGATGTTAAATAACAGTGATCAGTTTTAAATCATCACGAAGAAAGACGGGAAAGAATATTTCTCAATCTTCATACATTTATTTGAACTTTTTAGGTATTCATTTTTCCGGGGATTATGCAAAACACATTACAAACAATAATCAATTTGATGAACATCAATTCAACACAGTCAACAAACAATTCCTTTTTCATCAATTCAACAGAATCTAGGATATATCTATGAACAACAGTTCAACACAAACAACAATAATTTATTTTGTCATCAATTCAACAAAAATATAGGTTACAGCTCTTGTAAAACCCCAAACTGCAACCAACTTGTTCAACGCAAGTTTTAGGTTGGACCTGGGCATGTCACTAAGAATCCAACTGGTGTAATTACTTGTATGTAATGACGAGCAATACAAATTATACGGAAGCAATTTTTGAATTCAAAACCTAACTTACTGTTGCAATGAATGTCTTATAATAAGTAATTTACATAGTTTTACAGGCACATACAAGTAGAAAGTTTTGAGTTGGATTATAGATAGAGAAGTTCTAGTCAGGATCATATTTCAAAAGAATTAAAGGCGTCACGTACAAACCTTCACTCTATCTGTTCAGCTACACTTGTTGGGGTTCATTAGACTAAGGTAAGCTCGTTGCTTAGCGAGGTTCCATTGTAAGTATTTACCAAGTGGAGTTTAGTGAACACATAAGCGAATAGCCACAGATATCTTAGCATATAGTAAAAGGATATTGGTGGTTTTGCCAAGTTACAGTCAAGTTCTTTTATGGAAACTATGAGTTACATACAGGGCAAAAACCTTTTCAATCAATCAGTAGTGACCGAAGGCTATCACGATCCAAAATCCATTCTTGTCAGCCATGTCCAATCACATGTTCAGTTACGAGCTCATGTCAGAAAACCAGAAAGTAATGATAGCATAACGAAACTCTACATGTAGACAATCTAGTAGTATTGTCCTGTGTTCCTCGCCGATTTTGATCAAACTACAATCGCGTCGGGGACCCCGAAAAACAAGCATATTTATTCCTATAACACGCAATCAAGTTTGACACAGCAAGATAAAGTACAAACCAGTTGTACACATAATATCAAAACAATTAAGCACGGTGTGATAAAGTACACGCTGTAATTTTCATATCATTTGAACAAAATAATAAGAGCAAAGTGCTAATATTTCCCTAAGTTTTGGTTGAAAGTGCCAATATAACTCTGCAAAACGAGAAAGTCAAAATAACTCTAACTTTATGATGTATATGTCAATCTATCCGTGGGCACCATTGACCTCAATTGTCAATGAGAAGTTTAGCCAAATTTAATGAAATGGTTATTTTTCCCCTAGATTAAAAAAAAGAAAAAGGGGGAAAGACATAAAGCCCCTCTTCTTCTTCCCCATTACTTATTCTTTATTTTCCTCCATTTCTTCTTCTACTTTATTCTTCTCGACGATGGGCGCGGATGCTCTACAGCCACAAATATGTGTGGTGGAACTACTCAACTTTGCAATGATGGGAGGCATTGCGATAGAGAGACATCGGCAGTTAGTGCTGCTCTTCTCTGAACACTAACCTATGCGGTGGCGTTGCTCAACTCCGGAAAGATGGAAGGCTTTGCAGTGGAGAGGCACATACGGCTGGTGTTACTCCTCTACGGCCACAAATCCATGTGGTGGTGTTTCTCGACTCCGCGGTGATAGAAAGTGTCGTGATGGAGAGACACTAGTGGTGCTGCTCCTTTGCAGCCACAAATCTGTGCGATGGTTTTCCTCGACTTCAAGGTGATGGAAGGTACTACAGTGGAGTGACGTTGGTGGTCGGCGGTGCTCCTCAGCGACTAAATTTTGTCTCGGCTAATAAGGGCAAACAGGCTTATAGCTCGACTCTGCTCGACGATTAGAAAGGAGGTTAGCAGAGGTGTCAGCTGTGTGAGAGCGCTCTGGTGTGCTATAGTAGAGAGACAAAGGTGAGCAGAAGTACCGGATGACGTCAGTAACTTGGAGGTGGCGGGATGGTGGCATAGTGGTGACGGATGGTGGCATAGTGGTGACAGATGGTGGCTGGGGTAAGGAGGGTTGAAGGAGAAGAAGTGTGTAATGGCCTCTCTTTTATTTGAAAAAAAGAATGGAAAACGTTGAAAGGGGGTAAAATGGGGGCGAAATCAGCTCAAAGATCGAGGATATTTTTGACATTTCAAATTCGGTCAACGGTCAATTCCTCCAGTCAATACCAGAATTAGAACAAAGGGATATACCGGCACAATTTGTCAAAAAGTTAGGGTTATTTTTTATACTTTCTCGTTTTCCAGGGTTATATTCGCACTTTCAGCCAAAAGTTAAGGTTAGAAGTGTAAAAATCCCAAATAATTAACATGAATAATCTCAATTATGCATGCAATAAATTTTTAAATATCATATTTAAAATTACAAGCATATTATAGTATGTAACAATCAATTTTTGATCTAATTTTTATTAGGACGATGAAACACTTACACACCTTAAGAAAAGACAGAGCCCTTTTGAATTTACTTCCACTCCGTCGTAATCATATCCAAACACCTTAATATTCGTATCCATTTGTAAATGTGGTTGATTTCTTCATAATTTGATATAAAGAAATCAACTCCAATACATATACATAAGGGTATATATAGGGCTGTATATATTTCAACACCATTTTTCTTCAAATATTAATCATCCATCTAATTTAATCTCACTCATTCACTAAATCTAATTTAATTAGTTTTTAATATTAAATTTACCCCTTTCGTTTTCTCCTTCTTTCTCGTCTCCTCTGCCATCACTGCGTTCATCACTGCGTTCATCACTGCAAAGCCACTTAAGCAACGCAGCTGCCTGCTCGATTCATGTTGCTGCTGATCATGCTTTAAGGCGTAGTACTTCTGAATTTTGATGCTGATTTAAAGAAATCATTATCTTCTATAGAAGAATTTGAGGTTGATTACGACCTTGTGGCCTATTGATGCATAAATTATACAAATGTTGTGGGTGCCAATGTGTATGAAGCTCTCGATATCTTGATTTCTATTAACCACTCATTCTTCTATGAAATGTTATTTTCTGGTTTTCGTTTGACTTTAGTTAAACCAGAACTTTGATTCTAACGTTTGGGATTTAATCTTTTGTTTTGTCTTAGGTACTTGGAACGTGGCATTTTAGGTGCACCTTATAATTGCCCTTGAAGACAAAGTAACCACGAATTTAAATAAGATGAAGTTGGTTTCAACTCATTTCAGTAATCTCAAACTCTCCTCACTTGGTGAAATTTTGTCCTTTGTTCACGGCAAAGAAACAGCACATTTTATTTTGGTCCTTAAAAGGTATTATTTACCTTGATTATAAAACAATTCAGGAAAATAATAGATTTTCACCTCACTTCTACGAAAACCAAGGTAAAAAATTTCCAAAATCAAAGTAAAAGAATTACCGACATGGTTGCAACGTCGGTAACCTTTGTTTGACCTTGCAGTATCAGTCAATTATGAGATGACCTACTTTGCATGTTTTGTCAACCTAATTGATGGCGACCGATACTCAGTGGGTTTTACCATTCTAAAATTATTTTTTCAGTAGCAACCTCTCTCTCTAAAACTTTTACTCTCATCTCTCTCTAAGGCTAATCCTAAAACAACTTCTGAAGGGGGCCGCCGCCGCCGGAAACAGCCGGCAGTCCCCTCCACCCCAATCCCACCCTCATCACCCCTGCCCCAGTTTCCTTGTTGGGAGTATTTTTGCCAGATCTATAAAAGAGAAGTAACATGTTTTGTTGTCAAGTTTTCAACGCAGAGCTCAGGTCGTCAGTGGCACACCGGAGTTTTTAGCATCACACCGGA
Source organism: Rubia tinctorum (assembly GCA_032355605.1). Taxonomy (NCBI): domain Eukaryota; kingdom Viridiplantae; phylum Streptophyta; class Magnoliopsida; order Gentianales; family Rubiaceae; genus Rubia; species Rubia tinctorum. The sequence goes on from JAULKM010068485.1 coordinate 16,562, forward strand.
GGATCTGTCGTCCGGAGACCGGAGGTGGAGATGGGCGGTCTCCAGCGTCTGAGACCTTCCTCGATCCGAGACATGCGTATGAGAACTCCTGCAGTGCCTTATACATGTTTGATTTGAGACCTTCAATGCCCACAACGGGCGAAGCCGACACCTACAGAGACCTGTGGCGGGAGGCACCCAATGAATTAGCCTAAACGGACATCGTCGACTTTCGCCGTGAGGCATTTCGATCAAACCTACATTTTTTCTCGAGTCTACTTGGATCTGAGCTGGCTAACTCAGATCCATTAGTGGCCAATTTGGGTCAACTCGGGGTCACAGTCAACTCAACTCGAAAATGAGTCAAGAACGTGTTGACTCGGCCAAATTGTGTCAGTCAAGAGCCGAGTTCACTCAGAATATAGCAAGGTCATTAGGGTTTATTCTTTGTTTGATTTAATTTTTCTACTCTTTTATTTATCTTTTCAGATATGAGGCTATTATTAATTTTAGTATTTAATTTCTTTTTCTTTTTCACCATTATTGGGGCAGTGGATCAAACTAGGTCTTTCTTTGCTGGAATATTTAGTCGCATTAGTTTCTCTTCCAAGCTGAGGGTTTTTTTATGGCTCATTTTGTTTAGTTAAACTTAGTTGTCTTATGATCAAGTGTTCGTATAGGAGAAATACGATTTGAGGCAGTTACAACAACTTAGCATTGGCGATTCCAATCATACCAGATTTGTAGATTGAGCAAGTTGAATAATCTTTGATTTATCACCTTGTGTCGTATTGGAGACTTTCGTAGTTTCTCCTGAGTTTAATTACATTTACAAAAGATTTTTAGGTACTAAAATGAACGGGTCCATCTCCTACTTTCTATAAAGAAATTTTATTCAATGGAGATAACCAGATCTTTCACTTCTGAAACTGTTCACTTTAGTTTTAGTTGCTTAGAGATTGAGTAGTACAGTGTTTTGGAAACTCTGGGAGAAGGCGACTGATATTTGAATACTTTGATAGGGTTCTAATAGTTTGAGCCAAATTAGTTGGAAGTGTGCTCAGTATTTTGACTATTTACCTTAGGATGTACCCCTTTGTATTTCTATTTGTTTATACATAATGGCTACAAACTTGTAATTTAATTATTAGCGCCTTTATGATACCCTTAGGGGCAACTGATGTAAGCCTTCAAGAAATTGTTGTAAGCCTTTGGGCAACTTGATGTAAGCTTTCAGGCAATGTAATCCAATTTTTGGCAACATATATGGTTAATGAAAAGAAACGACACCCTCCAAATCTCGTCTACGATAGTTCGATAAAAAAATGGTGATCGATACACATGCCTGACATCGGTCAGGATATAGTAATTAAGTTTGCACTACTGCAGGACAAGTACAATAGCACTGGTAATTCACCACATTGGCTGATTTTATCCGCTCCAAAGCTGATTTTGTCTTTCCATCCAGGCTCTCCACACGGCTGCACCATTTCTGCGCACAATTGGCTGTATTGTTTGTGTCATAATTGCCGAGTTCTCCCCACCTTCCTCATAATTCCTCTTCAGCATCAAACTTGTAATTTGTGACAAATCATACACCTAAAGTGCAAATTAATCCAATAAAATCACAATAAACCACCAAAATAAACAACATAATTTATATGCGTCAAGAGGATAAAATGTTGGGAGAAGATTCAAGAGAAAGAGATGGAGAGGAAGTGATAAGGTTGAAGCGTTGGATTGTGAGAGAGGAAGTGATAAGGTTGGAGCATTGGATTGTGAGATGGAGCATTGAATTCTGAGAGAGAGAGAGAGAGGTAGTGATAAGGTTGGACGGTTGAAATGAACGGGGAACAACGTTGACCCACTTCTTAATAAAAGATAGGAAGGCATTTCAACACAATCTGAACAGAAGGATTTTAATTGCAAAAGTTGGATATTTTGAGTTTTTTTTGTCTGTTTGTTTTCATTTGTGCTGGTTTATCCTTCCTACCCGTAGTGTTTTATGCTTAGCATGTGAATGTGAGTTAAATAGTAAGGTCAAGTTCACTTGACCTCAATTGCTTTCTGATACTTCGTTGCACAGCTTTTGCACCTTACTCTTTTCCAAGGTTCCTTATAGAATTTTATCTTACTTCCATTTTTTCTTTCGGGTTGTTTAGGTCTATTTAGCAAATTAATTTAAGTTTTAGCTGTTTAGGGGAGTTCTATTAGTTATATATGATCTTATTATATAACTTGTTTTACTAGATTTTTGCATTATATGTGCCAAAATATTACTCCTTCTGTCCCATTTCAAACTGCACACTTTTTGGTCAATTTTCTCAAGAAACATTTGACCATAAATTTTAACCAGTATATAGATACAAATATCATTATGTGAGATATCATTGGATTCCCTGCAAGATGTATTTTCTAAACATCAAATTTTAATACACCATTATTATACATAAATAAAGTTATCGTTGGTCAATGAGAAAGTTGACCAAAAAGTGTGCAGTTTGAATTGGTACAGAATGAGTATTATTTTCTTTTTTTGGTCAACGAAACTAATTCCCATATCATACATTTAGGGGGAAAAACAGAATTAACATGTTATTACAACCAAAAAATAATATTTCTTTTCTTTTTTCAATCAACGAAACCAATTCCAAGATCATACAATTAAGGGGGTGTTTGTGTGTGTGGTGGGGGGCCAGAATTGACGTGCTATTACGATATAAAAAAAATATTTTCATCTTTCAATCAACGAAACCGCCAGATCATAAATTAAAAAGAAACAAGAATTAACATGTTCTTCAAACCAACAAAATAAAATCTTTTCTATTTTTCAATCAACGATACCAATTCCCAGATCATAAGTACATTTTAAAAACGAGAATTAACATGTTCTTACAACCAAAATAAGATCTTTTCTTTTTTCAATCAAAAAGACCAATTCCCAGATCATACATAAAAAATAAGACGAGAATTAACACGTTCTTTCCACCAAAAAACAATCTTTTCTTTTTTCCATCAACTAAACCGATTCCCTGATCACACATTCAAGAAAACAAACCATAATTTTCCTGTTTTTACAACCAAATAGTTAAAGGAAAGCAATCAAAATCCATAAAATAAAAATAAAAATTTACACTGATCAAGATTCAAGAACTGAACTGCATAGCAAGATCTACCTCACGATGAACAACAATAGAATCCGGAAGAAATAACATACGAAAGGAAAAAAAAAACTTTATCTCTTCCCATAATTAAAATCCTAGTTGTAACACTGATTTAGACTCTACCTATCCGATATATGGAAACAGTACCAAATTCTTACATGGAGAGTAGCATTAAAAAAAACCAACATTATACAAACACATCAATCTGGAAGCACCACAAGAACTTATAGTGTATGAAAGTTAGCAAAACTCTAAAAAGTTTCAGGATAATAACATTAAACCAAAAAAATAATTTATTTTCTTGTTTCAATCAACGAAACCAAATCCCAGATCATACATTCAAAAAAAACATGCATACGAAACGCGAAGATCGCGAAGATCAGCGGCAAAACACTTACAGGAGTTCTCCGGAAAGGGTGATTCCGAGAGTAAAAATCTGTCTACAAATAGAGTAAAGAAGAAACACAAATCAATTGAAATTCGAAAAGACAACAAATTAATATCGGAGTCTTAGAAAATGAAAAAACAATTTAAAAATCACTATAGCAGAATATGCAATACCTTAACTGTGAGTTATTCTTACCAAGATCCGCAAACGTTATAACTTTATGAGAATCCGTTATTTATGGTTATGGTCAAGGCATTTTATTAATTATTACTAATTAATTTGGTCGGTCAAATTCTTGACTTATTATGGTGTGAAAAAAGGGACTCGTAATTCTGAACGGATTACACGTCCTAGGTTCCGAAACTGGCTAATGATAAACCAGGGCATGTTATTTTTTTAGTTTAATAAACTTAGGGAATGTTATTTTCAAAAGGCAAAGTACTGGGAAAACCGTATCTCAAGAGACAAACTCTTTTCAAAAACCCCCAATTTAATTACATTCTTTGCATTTTACTTCAGTTTAATTTGTTTAATTTAATTTATTGAAATTTTATTAAATTTAGTTCTATCATTATATTTTTATTTTTAAAATTTTAGTCTTGTAAATTTATTTTATTCGGTCCTAATCGGGCCAAAAAAGGCCTTGATCGGTTACATCAAATTTTGAATGGTATTTTTTTCAGATAAGACCGATATTTAAAAACAATGTGGACTACCTAACAGAGATTTTAATACTGAAGGGGAGTATCTTTATAATTAATAAGAAAATTTTAGCAACCGACACATAGTTATTACCAATTAGTGGTGTTAACTATTTTGTAATGTTGAATTTCATAAAATATATAAAAAAATGTGTTTACTGTGGCTCATGAGTCTATCAAGCTTCTTCATGTTTGTTGTTTTTATGCAAATATACTTGAGTGGGACGGATGATTTATGTATAATTATTTAAAGATGATGGATGACATAAGGTACATTTTGTAAAAAAAAATTAAAACCTCACTTAATTCATGGTTTCGTCATAAGTTATGGTAAGCCGATCTCATTTGACTCTTTCTCGTTGTTTTGAAGTAGTATTTATTAGAACCGATGCAACCTACTCCATAATAGGTGCTATTGTTGTTACTCTTGCTTGCTAAAAGTGCTATTGTTGTTACTAACCTTGGCTCTTTCATCTGACTTCCATTTATAGGATCAGTTTCCCTACATATATTCCCAGTTGTTCGTGTCCATGTCAATCGTGCCGAATTATCTGCTATTGCGAGTCACGATCCCTAGCTCATGGTCGTTGAGATGTGTTATACAAAGTCACCTCTTGCGAAGTTCGTGGTCTTTGCAGTGTTATTTGAATCTCGCTCTCTCAAGGTGTTCCCTTAGTTTACTACTTGTGGTGCTTCACACTCATGCTTTCCTGCGTACTTATCTACCCTATACCAAGTTCTTTTCGGCTTTTCCTATCAATAACCTTGAACTTATAGCTCCCCAACAGTTTTCATAATCACTCTTACAAGTCAAAATAGTCATTACAATAGAACCATCTATTTCAAGAACTTCCTTAATATAACACTGCTATTACACTTGTGTGACTATCAATACCCTGAACTTTATAACTCCTCAACAGTTCTCAGGCTAGCTTTAATCATTAGTTTAGGACCCATGATATAACCTTATTGATAGAACCATCACTTCTAGAACTTTCTTAGTATAACATTGCTATGAAGGTTCTCTGACTATCATATCAATACACTGAAATTTATAACTCCCGAACCAGAAAATTTTATATGTGAGGGTTTTCTATGTGGGACGGTGAGAGTTTTCTATGTGGTGCGGTGAGCGATCAATGTGATTATGACAAGTGTCAAATTCAAATTGAGAAAAACAATAGTTCTCAGACTAGCTTTAATCATGTTCCTACCATCTCTTACAGGTCGATATTGTCACTAGACTAGAACCGTATACTTTCATGCTACTTATGCAGTTCTCTTACAATCAATACGATATAACTTTACAGCTCCACAATAGTTCCCAAACTTTTATGTAGCCGCACTCTTACAGGTCGATATGGTCACTAGAGTAGAATGTCCACTTCCGGTTATATATTATTAAAATATTAATTACTGTTCTTTGCCTTTTATTAATACACCGAAGCTTCATAGTTTCACAACCGTCAATTACCATACAACCGTCTACACCCTATACTATCTACATTTAAAAGCACCTTTACTCACAGTTCACGGAAGGCACTCAAGGTTATTTCAAAATTGTAATTAGACATTAACAAGTCGATATTATCATCACAATACAATCGTGTACATCCATTACTTTATACATATAAATTTTCCTTTCAAGAAAATACCTCGTACGATTGAATTGAGTTATATCATCAATTATAGTTCCTACAATCGACATATATACTTGCTATATTTCTATTAATGATATACCAAAAATCTCGTTTATTTATTCAGCAACGTTAGAATTACCAGTAGTCTTATTTTTGTATATTATTGGGAAGTCGTTGTTGTACCTCTCAAATATAATAAGTCACCTACAACTCTTTAAACACTATTGAGTGTATAGTAACAAGTTGGTATCGTATCCACAAGGAGAACGGACTAGTTTAAGTATTTTGACGCAGATTTTAAAACTTAAACTTTAATACATATAATAGGGGGATTAGTAAAGTGACGATTAACTATTTAAACTAAGATAGCAATAAAGGATACATAACTCTAAATAATCAATACAAACAATGACCTCGGATTCAGATTATTTACACTTCTAGCCTATCCATTGATCATCGATACATTAATCTACCTCTGGCATATAACTCCATACTGTGGAGTCTTACTTCCCATTTAACTTGGATATACATCTCCTCTTCCCTCAAATATAGTTAATTAAAATGAGTGACCGAAGCTTTTAATAAACCTTATTCCCGAGATAACCTAGACGAACGTCATAACCCAAAAATAGCAATACATATGGAGAATCAATACACCTACCCATGTCTCACAATCAGGAAACATGTAATTAGCACAATTTAATCTTCTAAGAACAATTACGATGATTGGCATGCAATTAAAGCTCCTAGATGACTACCAACAACAAAGAGGGAAAACAATTGGATTCTACCCTCAAAGTCTAGCAAGTAACAAAAACAAAAACAAGTACTTGTACACCTAGTCAATTCATGCATGAAATACACCGTAATTACAAAGAACACAATTTATAATCAATGCCAAAAATATAGCAATCAATATCTTACAATTATCAAATTAAAAATGCTAGAAAAAAATCCCAAAAGTAGGTTATCCCATCATAAAAAAAATCCATAAACATAAGCATAGTAAGAAAAATAGAAAGAAGATCAATAAATGAGAAACCTAGGGTTTTGGAGTACAAAGTTGGGTTCCTCCCAAAGAGGATAGGGGGAGATATTTAGAGTACAAAAGCATAAGAAGACAATATTGAAAAGTCAAACTACATGATCGCAAATCCGACACAAATGTATATACGTATAATTCAAAAAGGTTTATGGTCTTTCATTTTTTTAAAAATTTAAAAATCACCAAAGGTGAGGGGGGTAAATATATTAGCTTCCCTAGGGCTTGAATGAAGAAATAAATGTCATATTTGAAATAATATACATCGTGGAACTATAATGGATATAAGTTCTATGAAATCCATTCCATTCCCCTTCACTCCACACCTTGTGTAAGTAAAGAAAATGGCCTAACCCAAATGACGAGGAATAAAACGGTCTCTCACTTTTTTGCCTCCTCCCCCATGTGTCGACATAAAGAGGTGGACTTTCGTTTTATCCCCTTGCATATTACTCTCCCAAGAGTAATATACCTTGAAAGAAGGCTGAACCAGCATAAGATTGAAACAAGACGAGCATGGTGGATCAAGATAAGTTGCATCAATAATCATTGGATTATCTTCTTGGTGCAGCATTGTGAAGCATCAATTGGATCATCATGTTAGTTAAGCATAAGTCGAATCAAAGAGGTGCAACATATTGAGCGTCCTAGATCAGCCATCCTAGCTTCTCTTTCTATCTCCATGAGTTTGTCAAATGCTCCATTTGTACTTGTCATTAAAACAGAAAAAGGACACAGTATCTGGTGCATAGTTTAAGTTCTTATCTAGCTATAATGTAAGGAAATTCTCTAGCATCAAGCAGAACCAATCCCTTAACATTTTGAGGCAAAGATTCATGAGTGAAAATATTGGATATCCCAGTGGTACTGGCTAGCTTTGCAAGAGAATCAGCAACTGAATTTGCTTCTCTAAAATTATGTGAAAAAGAAACTGAAAGTTCACCTGTTAGACTCCATATAATTCTGAGCAGAGAGGTGAATCTCCATGGAATCTTATACTCCTTTCTGATCATCTTTAATAACAACATAGAGTCTATCTCCACTTGAATGTCATTATATTCATGGAAATAGGCTGTTTCTAGGCCAGTTATTAAAGCAATGATTTCAGCTTCCAAATTGTCCTTATCCTCTACATACTGAGACTTTGCAATTTTAACTCTTCCTTGTTGATCTCTAATTACCACTCCAGCTCCAGCTGCTTTAGAATTGAGAGAGAAGCCATCTGCATTGAGCTTGTAAAGTTTCTAAGGAAGTTTCAAGAAAACTAGATTATGTCCATTATTTCTTGTACATGTATCAATTGGAGATACGGTGTATATGATATTTTTCTGAACCGCTCCATCTCAGTTCATTGATAAATACCAAACATCTAACTGCATCTATGACATTTCTAACTATGCTCATCATATCAGGATTTTGACTATCATAGATATAGTAATTTCTTGCACACCAAATAAACCAAGACGTTATTGTTGGGATTAGTCTTACACAAAAAGTTTTGAGTTTAGATTTTATTTCTACATTCCAGTAAAAGTAAAATCTATCCCACAGATTATGAAAATGAATAACTTCCACATCAAAAAAATAAGCTTATCTGTTTCCATGTGCATTTGGTCCAAGTACAATCGTTGAAATAATGGTGAACTTCCTCTGAGTCAATTTTACAAAAGGGGCATATAGATGGAAAACATAAGCTATAGTCCTCTAATATGTCAGAGAGGGGTAATAGTCTGTTTAGAAGCCTCCATGTGAATACTGAAAATTTCTTTGGCAGGAATTTAGACCATAAGTTTTTGAAAGATTCAATTTTAAGTCTCTTAGGTCTAAGAATTTCATATGGAGAAGAAAGGAAAAATAATATGTTCTTCTCAGGTTTCCATACCAACATATCAGGATAATCATCAAAAAAGGAAATTCTTTGGACAATAGCTGAACAAACTCAGTATTCAAACCATTTTGAAGGATAGGGATGTATTCATGTTGATGTAAGAATTTTTTTGCTATTGTCATCTTAGGATAAGGCAATGACTATTGTGTGTTCCACACACTAAACAAATTAGATTTGTTTAACCAATTTGTGAGCCAGAATGATACCTCACCTTTTCCAACCAGTAAATGATAGTTTTCAGATGCAATGTCAACCACTTGTTTAATCCTGGGCCAAATCTTTGAAACTTTTAAATAATCAGGTAAGAACCACATAAAGTAAGACCAAAGAGAATTTCCTTTTTCCAATTTCCACCAAAGTTTTGGTTTTAGTGAAAAACTTTTGATAATGATATGGAGATTTTTAACTTCCAGACTATTTTCCATGTATGGGAAACATACATTTGTCAGCATCTCCACATCTTTTTTGACCATATTCAGAAATCCCCAAAAGAAACTTTGCAAAAAGGATATGTAATTTATCTATTACTCCCCTTGTAGATTTAGATATTGTTAGGATTGAAAGTGGAATGGCTAAGAGAACATGATTCAGCAAGATGAGTCTACTAGCTTGATTTAACCATTTATTTTGCCACATTAGAAGTTTTGCTGAAATTTTCTCAAATAAAGTTTGGAAACAGTTATGCTTTTTTCTCCCACAGTAAATTGGACACCCTAAGTATGTGAATGGAAAGGCTCCTGGTGTCATATATGTGATTTGTTGTATCAAATTTCTGTAAGCAACAAGTGCATGCTTTGTTAAATAATAAGCTGATTTTTTGGAAATTGATTTTTTCCCATGTAGCCTTCTCATAAACAAGCAGACTTCTTAAGTTTTTTTAAGATTTTCTTATTAGATTTTAGGAAAACCATCGTATCATCAGCAAAGCTGAGATCAGTGATTTTGCAAGTTGAATTTGGTAACTTAAAATAGTCGATTTTACCTTATTGAAAAGTAACTTTTAGGTTTCTTGAAAAAACTTCAGTTAGCAATATAAACAGATATTGAGACAAAGGATCTCCCTGTTTGATGCCCCCTAAAGTTTTAAAGAAGTCAAAAGGTTTACCATTTATCAATACTGAGAAAAATGATCCAGCTATGTTGCCCATAATGTTTTTAATTATAAGACCATGGAATTCAAGTTTTAAAAGGAGAGAGTTCAGGAAATACCAAGACACTCTATCAAATGTTTTCATCATATCAAGTTTAAAAAGCACATTAAAGACCCCTATTTTATTATTCAAAAACTGCATCATTTCCTGCATTAGTAAAACATTATCAGCTAATTCTCTTTCCTGAACAAAAGCTAATTGTTCAGGTGAGATGAGCTGTGACAATATGGGTTTAAATATCTCTGCATAGACCTTTGAAAAGATTTTATTAAAAAAATTTGAAAGGCTTATAGGTCTATAATCAACAAAAGATGAGTTGACTTGTTTTATAGGAATCAGGATAATAAATGTAGCTGCAATGGCTCTTGGAATGAGAACCCCTAGTAAATACTCATTGACAGTATTCAACAAGTCACTTGAGATAATATCCCATCAAACAGTGTAAAACTTACCTGGATAACCACTTGGACCATGAACAGAGTCCCCATCCATGCTGAAAATCAATTTTTTGAGTTTCTCTATGGTAACTTCCTTCATAATGTCTGCATTCATCTGATTAGAGACTAGTTGAGGAATGTCATGTAACATGGAAGCAGCATCTAAACCATCTATGTTAGAATTATCATCAGTTAATAACTCAGAATAAAACCTCACAGCTTCAGCTCCAATTTCAGCAGGATTTTTTATCCACTGATTTTGTGAGTTTTTTTAGATTGTTTGCCTATACTGCTTAGATCCAACAGATGCATGAAAGAATTTAGTGTTAGAATCTCCATGTTTAAGACTTTGAACTCTAGACTTTTGTTTCCAAAAAAAAATTCCTCCCTTTTTAAATTTAATGTGAGTTCAGCTTGAGCCTGATGAAGTTCAGACCTGGAATGGGTATCTCTATATTGCTAATACCTTAATTCCATTTCTAATACATTATATTCAGCCTGCTGTACTCGATCATGCACATTACCAAAAACATTTTTATTCCATTCTTTTAAAGAAATTTTCAATCTTCTTAGCTTTGTTGAAAATCTATTCTTGCCAAATTCAGTACATGTACTAGTCCAATCAGTAGTGACCAAGTCTAGAAATGCATCATGCATCAACCAACAAGATTGAAATCTAAAAGCTTTTGGGCCAGAAGATAAGTTAAAATTTGCTACAAAGACAAACAGAGGGGAATGATCTGATGGATGTCTTGCTTTTACTCTGATACTAGTATTAGGAAATAGATCAGAGAAAGTTGCATTTACTAATCCCCTATCTAGCCTTTCCCAGGCATTACCTAATTCTCTTACCCCTACCCAGGTGAACTGATTACCTGTACTGGGAAGCTCAATTAATTGAATTTTTTTCAATGAAAACATTAAAATCAATCATACAATTTAGATTAAATGAAGTCTGACCAAGATATTCACTTGTGATATGAATCTCCCTGCGAAGACTCTGAATTGCGGAAAATTGGATCTTTAACCAAATGGGGATCTCGCCCAACCCACTTGTGTTGCACGAATTGCAGCGTCTAGC